>JAGFPH010003081.1:36256-52234 GCA_018207615.1 Philaenus spumarius
GCCCAACGTGAGGCTTTTTACTGAATAAAGGAACATCTTATTATAAACGGGGCAACCAGATAAGCAAACCTATTATTACTCATTCCCCCACGATCAGACCTGACTACAGTATTAACTTTACTGGGCTATTTTTACACATTACACAAAGCACATCACATGTTACATACTATGTTCCTCAAACGTCTTTAAATACAATTTTTTTTCTGTAGTGTTCATCAATTATTACAAATATGTTTTTACCGTGGCATGTGTACTTCGATCTGTTATAATATAGTCATTTTTGTCATTCTGAAAAGGTTGTTTATCTAGCTTGTTGTAGGCTTAGTTCCAAGCAAAACAACGTTGTAAAAATAAGAAGGAATTCACATCAAAGCTTTTTAAGTATTACTTCAATTTTACTTGGATTTCATAAATATGTATATTTATAGTCCTATATATCATGACACCCATTTTTATATTTTGTGTGTTTTTTATTTTGTTTTATATTGTAGTATAATTTTAATTTCATGGTTTTGGTATCCAAGTCACTTCATATAATGAAATAAGACAATGATATGAAGATGATATTGATAAGATATGATTACAATACATACAGGAAGTTTACTTTAACTTGTTAATCAAAACTACTATAAATACACAAACCTGAACTTTTTTCTTAATAAATATAGTATTTATACACTTCACTGATGCCGGGAAACCAATATTTAACCATCTTCAACACGTACAATATTAAAAACTTTCAAACCAAAAGTTCGTTATGGAAATTTACATTGTAAAGTGCCGACTTGTTTTTCTCAGCATTCTCCCAGTGTTGCCGGATTGTTCTTGTTCTTTTTTGTGTAGAAACGAACAGTTTAGGCAACTCAACTAAGTAAACATACTGTGGCTAAATAGTATAGGTTAGTATCTTTAGGTTTTTTTTTTTATTCTAATTATATAATGTGATAATAACAACGAAATATTATAATCATACTGTTATTGGCCAGATGAAGTTAAAAGTAAACATAATGTGACTAAATAGTATAGGTTAGAACCTTTTAGGTTTTTTTCTCTTTTAATTATATAATGTGATAATAACGATGTTTTACTAGCCCACAGGTCACCGATTATTACACACCCCATTCAGTACAATAACCTATTGTTCGATTTGGCAACGTTGAAGAAATTCCATTTTAAATACGCAGTTATACTGTAGTTTCTATTGTTCTTAAAGGTACAATGTTATTGTTTGCGTAATTTATGTTTTGTTACATTATGTTCTAATTTTATTGCTTTGTGTGTACTTTCGGGATTAATATTGTTTACTTTATTTAATTCTTACGTGTTGGTGTATGTTAAGTGATTTATTTTGTTATAATTACGTGAAATATTGCGGAAAAGTCAAAACTTGACCGATATAATTTCAACTTTTATTTCTTCCATAATTCCTACAAATATTATTTCCCGAAAAAATTTGTGTTATTTGTAGAATCAGTTAGATGTGTTCTTTCATATATATTATATCAAATTCCCTTAGAAATCGATTGACAAGTTAAAGTAAATTTTTACCCATATTTACGATACGTTTTGAGACCGTATTCTCAACTTCATGTGTTTATCACTTTTGAGGTCATCAATACACATAAAAACACCAAAAACAAAGTTCACAACGCAACTTTAGTAACTATACGTAGTGTAATTGTTTTGCGTTTATTAGTTGTTCCACGTATGCCGAGTGCTACAATGCATACAACATAGATTAGTGGTACAATGTTATCGCCTACTGCCAAAGAGCAGGCTTTTTGTTTAAACCTACATAAATTTCTTGTCCTTAGGTAATGAAGTATTGTATAAGAAATGTCAATGTCACCACCATTTATTAATTTAAAGAAAAATTTACACACACTGTAGAATTGTGAAAACTTGTCAAATAATTGTACTTAGAATAGTGATGTGGGCCGGGCATATGCCCAGTGGGCTGGTCGTTTAAAAATGGGCATATGCCCGGGCATTTGCCCAAAGCGATTTTATTTTGGGCGTTTGTAAAAAATTTAGTTTAAGGCAGTTTTAACTATTATATTTCATGTTTTAATTATTACAGTTCATGTTTTTAATCTTTAACTGCCTTCAGTGCTTAGTTGTGTTCTTAAAATTAACATTTTGAGGGAGGGGGTCATTATCAAGCGATAAGTTTGTAACAATTCAAAATATACCATAAAATTGTTAATAAGTCAAAAGAATCACACATTACTGTATTTCAACTAAACACACATGAGTGCGAGAGAGACAGAAGACTGATAGTAAAAATCATTCAGAAACGATCCGACCGACGACATCTAGCGGACGGAATCGCAAGCAACAAATTAACAAGATTCTAAAACACCCGACTTTCGATAACATTTTACGTAATTAATAATATTTCTCGACCTCGTATCCCTATCTTTCCTATATCAAAATTCATCTAAATTAACCAACCAATCCATCCAAATTATAAGATTAACTCCATCAACAAGCAATCGACCGAAATTCACCTTTTTAATCCACTTGAAACCAGACCGGCACACTAAAATCTAGGCCATATCAGAAATAGAATCATTGATCCTAAGAGAACCAAAATTTAAATCAAAAAATGAAGAACACCGTCAGATAGAACGAAAGATTCTACATCAAAAATGTCTTTGGTAAAATTTCATAGGAAATACCGTTAAGCCATAACAATTCACCGAAAGTCGACAAAACAACGGCTAAAGATAGATAGATGTAGGACATGTTTATTAAGCCCCGCCCACAGTCACGTGACCGCTTGCAGCGCGGAAATCCCAGTTTAAAAAGCCAAATGTATAGTTTTAATTGTAAATAGTAGATGTTAGAAAATAATGTGTACAAGGAGCTATTTTTGGTAATTTCATGCAATTTTCTTATTTAATCAATTTCTTTTTAATTTTACTATTCAATATTAGTTGTAAAACAAAATTATTCCAAAATTCAGTCAAAACGACACCAAATAAATACACTACATTTTAAATTACAGTTTTTTGTACAACAATCCAAACCCCAGAAGATACGAAATTCACCAGGCCTTATGTACCCATTTCCTGAAGGCCCAAAGCAAGCCAGTTTGGATCCCAGGATTTTAATTGTTGAAGAGACGCTTAAGAAGCAAGACGTATGACCAACGTTCTCCAATAAACGATTTGAATTGAAGATTTTTAGTGCTAAAACTTTGTAAACATTTCATAAATAACTTACCTTATCTAAAGTGAAGTATAATAATCCTTAATAATCATTTAAAATACCACAATAAGAAGAAGAAGTTATAAACTGGGTGAGATCTATCCATAGGCCTATAATTACTTACATGAATTAACTCTATCTATATTTCAAACCATCCATCAGTGAAAACTTGAATATTATAAATTTTGGAAAGACTTTATAAAATATCTTTATAAGAAGAACTTGTTTGGACCATCAATATAAATTTAACTTTGCTATAACTTCCCCTTTTTATACACCTACATACACTTACATTTTATAACCCATTGTACTATTTTCCTTTTTCATTTTCCAATTTTCATATTTATCTGTAATAACTGTTTTAATCATTAATTCTGTTTCAATAATAATAATATTGGGAAAAGTCGGCACTGACCCCCCGAGATATTAAGAGTGTTATAAAAAAGACTATAACGAACATTTGATTTTTGAATTAACTTATTTGTGAATAATTGTATATATATATTTTTAATTTTTCGTTTTCAATTAAAGAAGTTGTTAAAATTGTAAACTTGCTTTGTGTTTTTGAATTGCATCAGAAAAGTTGGTGTGTTGTAAATTTGACGCCGCAACGTGTGGCATTTCTCACAGAGAAAATCTGGTATATTGTAAGTTGACAAATAACAGACTTTTGAGAATGGTAGTTTTCTGGATAAACTTAAATATTCCCTAATAAAACCCATCTTTAAAAAAGGAGATGAATCCAACATTACAAATTACCGTCCTATAGCACTAATACCGGTTTTGTCGAAATTTTTTGAAAGAGTAGTTCTGACCAGATGTTTGAAATTTTTTGATAAATTTAATGTTCTAACAGAGAGCCAGTTTTGATTCCGGAAAGGCCTCTCTACGGAATCTGCTATATATAATATACTAGATGCTGTAACTCGCTCGCTGGATAAGAACATGCATGTAGCATCTCTAATGTGTGACTTCTCAAAGGCGTTTGATTGTGTCGACCATACAGTTCTCCTTTATAAGCTAAACTAATATGGTATTCGTGGAAAGGCAAATGAGTGGTTGCGGTCATACTTAACATGTAGAAAGCAAAGAGTAGTCTATACAGACTCTTACGGATTGCACTGCTCTTCTTGGGAAATAAATTCTCGAGGTGTGCCCCAGGGATCAATATTGGGTCCTTTACTGGTTTTGGTCTACATAAATGACCTGCCTTATAATATTGGGGAAGCAAAAGCTGTCCTGTTTGCTGATGACACCACTTTAACGGTTTGGGGGAAGAATAGTATTAATCTAGAAAAGTCCGTTACTTCATCACTGACTATGGCAGAAAATTGGTTTTTATCAAATGGTCTAAAACTTAATAAAAATAAAACTCGAATAATGCAGTTCAGTTGTAAACAATTAAAAGACAAAATTTCAATTAATCATTTAGAACCAAGTACAGGCTCGTCAAAATTTCTGGGAGTGGTAATTGATGAAAACATAAACTGGAAATCACATATTACCTTCTTCAAATAACCTTAACTCAGCTTGTTTTGCACTACGTACTATTTCACGTATTTCCAATCCATAACAATTAAAACAGTATATTTTGCATATGTGTACTCTCACCTCAAATTATATTTATTATATTATTTATTTTAATATAGGCTTTTATGTAAATTTGTATAAAAGAGGTTTAAAAAGTTATTTAGAAGAGTGGTCTTCAAATTCATTTCCATTAATTAGGTTTATTAGCCTTTAACTGGATAAACGCCCGGGCGCTTATGGATTTTGGGCGTTTATTTGGGCATATGCCCTGGGCATTTGCCCCGACATTTAAACGCCCGGGCGTTTTACATCACTAACTTAGAAACTCAGTTCAATAAGCAAGTTCGTTGTTTGAGTCTTTAATGTTTTAATAAATTTTGTTATTTTCAGAAAAACACGCACAACTTAATTGCTATGAATATATGCAAAGAGATCTTTAACGGCAATGACGAATTGGATATTTGCCTTATGCTTAAGATTTTATCACAACTTGAACTTAATTTTAAATTCCAGGAAGAAATTGAAAGTGTAGTAACTGATGTAACAAAGATCAAAAAGGTATGTTCTAATTGATTTTTGAAAATTTATTATGTGTTTTTCAGTTATTTTGTATGCCTATTAAAGCATTTAAATGTTTATAATATATTCATATAACCTATTAGTTTTAGATACTTTGAGAGAAGGAACATTTAAAAAAAGGATTATCACTGAAATTAATCATTCATTTCAGATGTTATATTTATCACTATGTTGAGATCACCATAGTTTCAAAACTTATGAAACACAAAACTCACAACTCCCACATATTATGTTCCAGCATTATCTTCGGTTTAATTGTTTCGAACTGGCAATGCGTATAACTTCTTCAGAACGCCAATGCAGCCAATAAACCTGGCCTATGCATTTTCAGCCTTCACTTGAATTTTAGATAGGCGATGATAACCACCCAGGTTTTTCGCCTTAAATACAAAAAAAAATTGAATTTTAGATTGCACAAACCCATAAAATTGTTGGTGCAGATAAAACATGAAGAACGATAATTTACTTTTATTTGTTCTGATTTGAACGTGTTTGTATAATGAATGGTTCAAATTTACTTCAAATTTTTCTTCTCTTTCTGATTTATTTTAGTAGTAACAGTTTTTATAATCATACACAAATTTCTAAAAAAATGTTAGAAAGTTAAAAGTAAAACTTTATTAATAGAAAAATAAAAAATGTACACATTTAAAACAACTCATTCACACAAACAGGCAGTTTTAACAGATTGATTAATTTAGCAAAACTGAGCAACATTTTAGTTTAAAAAATGTGTATGGCCCTTAAGAAATTAATTTATTTACACGCTGTATTAGCACAGAAACTAGATTGATGTAAAGTATTGTTTTACATTATGATAGTGGTTTATATGAAGCAACAAAGGTAGGTGGATCATTATAAATGTAAAACATTTCTTAATTCTTCAGTTTGTCTTTATAGTCAATAAAACCTATATTGATTGATCATGTTGATATAATCAATTGACGTAGTGGTTTTCTAATGTGTATATATGCTCCTAAAAAAGCAATTAAAATGATAACAATGCAAGGTTTTACAAACAATTCTGTACAACATATAAACAAAATCCTGTTTTATATCAAAATGTTTACTGTTTGTATAAAAATGTACCCCCTACATAGTCATTTGTAAAAAAAACAAAATATTTCAGTTTTTGACCGAGCGTAAGCGAGGTCTCCGTTTTAACTCGACCGTTCGGCATTTCGTCTGTGTGTCTGTGTGTCTGTCTCACGATTACGGCCAAACGCCTTGACCGATTTTGATGATTTTTTGCATGAATGTTCCTTATTCCTAGGGCGAGCCATGTATATATACGTTTTTTTTTCCATTTTCATTTTTAACCCCTTAAATAAAATAAAAATGGCGGCTGGACCGTTACTCTCAGTGTAAGAGTTTTTCCAAAGCCAGTTTGTGGCTTAACCGTAAGTCGTATTTAAAAACTAATAACATTTTGCTATTAGCAAATTAAATTTTAACCAAAATTGTATTCTTGATTTTTTTCCGTATCTCTAACGGTAAGCTCACAAAATGGCCGTAAACTTCGAATTTGTTAAAAATCGTCCAAGTTTTTGTATTTCAACCATGTTTTTATACGTTTATTCTAAACCAATTCAAAAGTGTTCCATAGCTTTTTTGTAGATAAAGGTTTAAATAATTCATATATGCCAGTAAAAAGATTATTGAAGTAAAATTAAGAAATTTATTAGCTCAAGAAACAATCACGTTCAGTAACGATAAAGGAAAATGTTTAACTTTAGGCCTACATAAAAAGTAGTAAAAATTATTGAAATTTTTTTCATAAATGTAAAAAAGTTTCGTAAATAGAATTGTATAGAAATATTTATCATTTTCAAATTTCTTATTTTGAAAACACCAGTTTTTATGTTCCTACTACAAGACTGCTAACAAAACTAGGCCTGTTTTGAATAGTAATTTAGGAATATATCATTTGCCCAAAAATGACATATTATTATAAGAAAGTGTAGAGGATAAATCAAGGAATTGAACTGTATACCTGTAAATTATCATTGTAAATTTCATAAAAGTATTTGACTTAGCTTTACTTGAATTACAAAATGAGATGAAACAAATGAAACCTCGCGGCAATAAAGGACATACAAAAAATGACCGTAGGACACCGTGGGAAGTGTTGGTACATGGGTTGAGATCACTATCACGACGTTTTAACATCGTTTGTTTTCATTATTTCTAATATTGGAATATGATATGGAACTTAAGTTAACTTATGATACATTGTTAATTTTGAGTTATTTAATTAAGTATGTAAATATTTAATTGTATGTTGTCCCTCTATAACGCGATATTTTTAGCTATCTTATGCATTATTAACCAAAACAAAACACAATGCCTCTAAAAGAAAATCTTTAGCAGTTAAAGCTCAAGAAAAGAAATAAAAACGGGAACTAGAAATCCCGGAAACGCGGGAATTGTAAATAATGTTTCACTGGCTAAACCTTGTGCTTACTGGCACACAATTTTTAACCTAAGCTCAAAACCACATTTGTTATTTCAACGAGCGAGGTCTACTGTTCACAGAACTACTAGTATATTTTGTAAGTATAATGAATATTTATCTAAGTTGTGTAGTGAAGGTTTTTATTTTACAAATAAACCAATTTTGCTGTGGGGTAAAACTTTATTCTAAATTGTATTGTTTTATTATTTAAATGGAATAAATTATTTTCTACAAAATAGTTATATAATATTATCATTTTAAATAGAAGCATAATATTTGTTTGGTGGCTCTGTATTCCAAAGTTTTTTGAATACCATTTTTATGATGATCCTAATAATAATTTATATACTATTGTGTCTTGAATTGGTTAATTAACTATAACAAGATATTGTTATAACACAATTTTTATTAATTTCGGCTACATCGAAACAGAACTTGAACATAACAATGTACTAAAACTATTGCTGAATAGTTATTTACATTAAATTCAAAAGTCCATTGGAAATGGAAACAAAATTAGGATACATCGAAGAAAATAAGAACTTTACATAACATAGTCTTTAAATCGTTCTGGTTGTTTCCTCATTCTCTCTGAACGTCTTGGGTTTTGGTCGGGATTGATCTCTTGAGGTGGTACAACTGAATGTGGGTGGTAGTATTGGACATACTTGGGAAAGTGAGTCAAAAATTCTAACTAGTTAGAAGTTATTAGTTAGTCTCGTAAAAAGTAACTGATAGAAGTTATTAGTTAGTTACTTAAAAAAGTAACTGATAGAAGTTATTAGTTAGTTAAAAACTAACTGATAGAAAATAAAGTTAGTTTTTGGAGTGAGAAATTTTTTTAAGGATTTCGTATGAAATAAGCACACAATTTGGTAACTGATTATGTTTATTACTACTTACACATTTGATACTTCAATCTATCAAAATGAAGCAAAATTAAAACCGTACCGGTAGCCTAAAATTATCGAATCAGTCTTACTAATAAATTGAATCAAACCGTAACAACTTCTACAGTTGAAACATTTATTGCAGCTAGACGCTTGAAAATCAAATGCGCGTTTGTATTATCAGTTATCACGTACAGTCCCGATACCGTAATTATCGGTAAACTATTGTTTGACGTTTCCGATTTTTATATAAGAACATTTAAGATTAAATAATACTTTTGCTGAAAAAAATAATACAATTTTTTGTTTTAAATGCTCTACAAACGATCCCCTTCAAGTTAAAACCGAAATATTATAGACTAGGCCTAGGCCTAATTTAAATCGCTTTTCTCCACTTAGGCCTACCTTAATATGTGTTCTTAAGTTGAAGCACTTGTCACTGAAGCTTTTATTGTTTTTGTTTTTGGCAAGCACAATAAACATTTAAGAGTGATTCCACCATTTTCATTTTTTTCAATTTCTTGAAATAAATCACTTATGTTCGGCCATTGAATTTCACACTTACCCGCCATCACAAACTAATATTCTTATAAACTATCACACTATCACTAAACCACAACGTAATTATTTAACTAAATTATAATACTTCTAAAAACTAAGAAACTTTAAATATTAATCACAAAAAAGGACTAATATTAAATATTAAAAAGGACTATGCACTACTTGTCAAAATGAACATCAACTGAAGAGTGAATTCATTGTCTTAAGATGACAAATATTGCCGAACATTCCCCATTCCCTCCCCTTAGGCCTACGTTATACCGTTACGTCTGTTACCGATATTGTTATTGGTTGGCGCTGCATACCAGACCACCCACCCCTCCGCATCCTGTCCTGTTGTCTTTGTCATGGCAGGCGCTGACCATTTCTGGGAATCCCATACATAACCCTTAGCACCGCTCGTGTCATAAAATTCGAATTGAGGTATTTCCGTCCGTTCAAAAATCTAACTAATTAAACAACAAAACTGCTAACGAATATATTATCTATTCGTTAGTTGGATTCTAACTAAGTAGAGAAGTTATTTTGATTACTTTTTAAAAACTAACGAATATGATAGAAGTTAGCCGAAATTGCTAACGAATATCGCTATTCATTAGAATTTCTATTCGTTATTCCCAAGTATGGTATTGGAACGTCTTCATTTATAGTTTGAGAAGTCGTAGAATAACAAAACACTGTGTAGGGCCAAAGATAACAGACTTCTTGCTGACTAGTGTTGAGTAGAGTTGGTTATGCCTTTTTATTATTCTTCCACTGTCTAAAAGTATCAAGTAGTGTAGTTAAGAAATTTTCTTGTATACTTCACCAAACTACCAAATGTTTTTGTTATTTTTGAAGAATCGAACTTGTACTCTCTCCTTTACATTCAAGATTCTTGTAGACTTGTTGTGGCTACTTGAAGGTTTCGGGTTGTTTGAGAAGATAGCATTCAAGCGAATTCTGAATTTTCTATTTAAATAAAGTTCCGCAGATGATTTTTCACACACAAGAGGGGTAGCTCGATATCAAAACAATATCTTTCTTAATTTGTCTTTAATTGGAATGTGTTCATTAGAGGTAGCTAGAAGTTTGTGTTTGAGGGTTTGAACATTTCTCTCTGCCAAACCGTTTGTTGCCGGATGACCCGGAGCAATGAATTTAAAAAAAATTCCACTGCTTTTGCAATACGTTTGAAATTCATCACTTGTCTTGGATGAAAAACAAAAATATCTTCTAGTAGATTGATAGTCTTGAAGGAATCAGGAGTTACTTTTGTTATGCTTACTTCCGTCCACTTTGATTTTGCATCCATGCAGATTAAGAAGTAAGTATTGTCAACTGGACCTGCGTAATCAATATGCACTCTGTCCCATTACCATGACATTTAAGTAAAACACAAGTTTATCGATTCTAATCAGTTCCAATTAAACCTATTTGTTTTGGTTGAGTAGCCTATTACTGAATAAACAAACGCATAAGCATTCCTAACTTTCTAAAACTTATAAGCTAAAATCAATCCAATACAAAGGATACATACAAACTCTATGTAAAAATTAATCTGCGACGCTTTTATTTTTTTGTTGCGACTGCGTAGTTGTACAATTTAATCAATGTAACATCAACTGCTGATAACTTCTTCTGTAAAATATAGGGAAGCAACTGACATAAATTACATTAAACAAATACAAAAGGCAATCGAATTTGGGTGTCTTATTTGTGGGAATAATAGTTTATGTGAAATGTTGACCGTGAGAATGATAGCTGTTCAATTTCTGGAAGGAGCCTATTTCAGTGCATTTCTTTTAGATTGAACAAGTTATGTATATGAACAAGAAATGTAAATATATTGAACTAGGTAAAAAAAAAAAAAACTCCAGAGGGCTTTTTCAGATGGGTTAGTAAAAAGTCCTAGAACAAAATAAATCTGCAGAAATAGGTATCAATAAGGTTGTAATCTTAAACCCCAAAAATGCTATTGTAAAAAATATAATGATGAAATAAAAATTACATTTTATAATTTTTTTATTTAAATGACAAAATTTTCTTTCATTTAAAATAATTGCACGAAAATTGGCTCGGTATATCTCCAGAAATATTTATGAATAGGGTTTTTAACCTAAAACAAAAATTCCCCAAAAGGAGCCCTTATAAATATGCCTATGAAATAAAAATGACATTTTGTTATTTTTTTTATAATAATGACAAAATTTTCTTTCATTTTTAAAACAAACTGCATGAAAATTGGCTCCGCAGATCTCCTAAAATAGGTATCAATAGGGACACCAAACGTTTAAGGCTTTGCTGAGTTACTATATATTGGTTTTCAGAAAACAGTAATAATAATATCCTTATTTTTAAAACTAAGGATGCTTGGGGCATAAAAAGGTGAAGCAACTCAACTGTTTCAATATAGTATTTTGTATTAGTCGATATAATGATAGAATATCTTTTAGCATAACCCAGAGCTAACGACGTGGATTTAGAGAATATTAAGCCCCTTTTTTTTGTTACTAAATTAATTTTTTTTTATTACTTAGGTTTTTTTATTGAAGATTACTTTTATTTACTTAAAGATTTTTCTTTAAAGCTCATTTGCAATATTTAAAAGTCTCTGTAATTCCTTATGTCGCCTGATCATAGCTGAACTTTTATTTATTTTGTCAAAGTTAAAAGAGGGTTTTAATAATCCAGAGTTTAATTATAGCAATTATAGCTTTATCCTTATGACTAGGGGCTTTGCCCCTGGACGCTTCTCGTCCCAACCCCGCCTCGGCCTTCGGCCTCAGATAGCTGCTTCGCTTCGCTCGCAGTTGGAAAATTCGCTAAAGAATCTCGTTAATCATTGACTCGTTTGTACATAGGTGACCGAGCACAAATCAGCTGTTTTATTTGCCAGCTGACTCAAGCTCATTAAACATTATCTCCATAAGATTAACATGGGAAATTTGAAGGATTGTTTGCCGGAGCTCCTTCTCGGGTTAATAGCAGCTAAAGGGATGATTGGATCTTGAATCTTACGGAAAATCTCTTCTTTGAAATTTAATTTTCTACAACTTTTGTATTTAACATTTTTCACTATCTCTTACCGTTTTCTTACTAAATGCGCTCAAAGTGGGAAAATTAAGAAATTTAAAAAATCTTTCCCGCCCAAAAGGTGCTTCCTATAAAAAATTAAAAAATGTTAAATTCTGGCAATTTTTCCAAAAGTTTATCGTCGAGAGCATTAATTCAAGTATGAGGTCGAGGAGGGTACGATTACGGGAAGTGCCTAATAATTAATGTCAGTGAATCGGTGAAATCGTCTAGCCTTAAGGACTTTGGGCGGAGCCTCCCTTCTCGGATGAATAGTGGCTAAATGGATGATTGGATCTTGAATCTGACGGAAAATCTCTTCTTTGAAATTTAATTTTCTACAACTTTTGTATTTAACATTTTTTGCTATTTCTTACCGTTTTCTTACTAAATGCGCTCAAGGTGGGAAAAAGGAAGAAATTGAAAAAATCTTTCCCGTCCAAAAGGTGCTTCCAAAATTAAAAAATGTTAAATTCTGGTAATTTTTCCGAAAGTTTCTCGTCAAGAGCTTTAATTCAAGTATGAGGTCGAGGGGGGTACGATTACGGGAAGTGCCTAATAATTAATGTCAGTGAATCAGTGTTACCGTCTAGCTTTATATAAGTAGATATCGATAAATGCTTCAAAACTATTGTTTATTGTGTAGAATTGATTGTGCACACAGCTTTTTCAGATTAATACGAAAATGATTATGATTGGTCAAATGTTGTATTCGAAATACCGAAGCCAAGCTAAGAGAGCTGCGTCGGATATAGCGTATGGCACATTTTTGAAAAACTTTAATAACTTTGGTAGAAAATAGACATCAACTTTAAATTGAAGTGTTACACTCTTCAAACCGTGTAAATTGTGACTGCAAAATTTTAGCAGTTTCAGGGAAGAATAGTAATTTTAAAAATTTGCACAAAAGTCGAAGAAGAGGGCTTCACAAAATGATAAATAAATGGCAAAGAAACATCTTTAAATTTGTTTAGGTTAAATATTTGTATTTTTGGGTGTTCAAGAAATTCTCTGTAGAAGAATCTCTGGGTAGGCTTTATAAAAGAGTTGTAGTTCTAATTATAAGAAATATTTAAATTTATTATTTATGCTTACGTTTTCTTTCAGATTCTTGAAAAGAGTAAAGATAAGACAAATCTTAGACTTATATCAAAGATAGAATTGGTGATAAGTGCTCATCAGCTGGAAGCTAATACTTCTTTATCGTCATTAGAGAACACAGCAAAAAATGAAACAGTGATTTCAGCCGCAAACACAACAGACAATCCATCCTCCAGTGGGTTCAAGGTAAGAGTCTCACCTTTATATTAAGACACTGATCAATTATTTAAAAGGTTCAGTTGGTTGACATAAATAACTTTTGCTGCTGATTTTAACTTAGAACCGGCAGCATTAACAAAAATGGATTTTGTGGCGTGTGCAAGCATTTATTAAAAAAATTCGCCAAAAATAGTAAATGAACCCCAATCCAAAAATGTTCCATAGCTTTTTTTGTAGAAAAAGGTTCAACAAATTTATATATGCCAGTAAAAAAATGATAGATGTAAAATTTACAAAGTTATTAACTCAAGAAACAAAAAATGTTCAGTTACGAAAAATAAAAGTTTAACTTAAAGTCTACATAAAAAATAGTAAACATTTTTTGTATTTTTTTCCATAAATGTAAAAAAGTTTTGTAATTTAGTTCTAAATAGAACTGTATAAAAACATTTAACATTTTCAAATTTCTTATTTTAAAAACACGAGTTTTTATGTTCCTACTACAAGTCTGCTATCAAAAGTATGCCAAGTTAGAAACGTAATTTACTAATATATGCTTTGCTCAAAAATGAAATATTGCCAAAGTGTAGGGAATAAATCAAAGAACTGAACTGTATACTTGTAAATTATGTTTTCATAAAAGTTTTTGACCTAGAATTATTTGAATAACAAAAGTGAGAAAAACGTAGTAATCTCTTGCCCGTTCATGCTATACAGGATGCGCGCGCAAACTCCTATGCTACCCATGTTATAAAAGTCCGTTAGGCTTCAGGTTTAAACGTTAGATGAGACCGTATTAGCAGTCACTTTCCCACGGTCCTACACAATAAACTGTTCAAATATAGCATATTTGGTTTTACAGGGGAAGTTAGCTTGAAGCATAAGGTTTACAAAGATACCAAAATATCTATAAAAAACTATTGAGGTCACACAGATATCACGTGAAATAAATAACGCTGTTTATTGGTTGGAAAACTGACCAATTGCAAGGGCCTAGAAAACCCCTTACAACTTCAGAACTATTTGTCTGATTTTTGATTGGATGGAAGTTTAGGATAGAGGAAATTGTGATGAATCCATCGATACATAGGTTTAACTAAGAAAACCTAATGGGCGGGCTTTAGAGATTGACGAAAGTCGAGTTATTTGGTTGTTTTGTATGAATTTTTGGGTGCCGATTAATTTGTAGAAAACTAATAAACTGCAACGATGATTACGTTACGTTTTAGAAAGAAATTGTAAATACAAAAATTAAAGTTTGAAACATTACCTTTCCAATGGTTTGTCTTTTTGAGATTGGAAGATTTTTAGTGGGTCAAATATTCAATACAATCACTCGTTACAAATGTGTTGGAGTGACGGTACATTATGTACCGTCTGCCGGTTCTAGGGTTAAGAGTGATAGAAACAAGAGGATGAAATGTAGGTTTGGTCCAATGGTGTTGATATACACAATAAAATGCATGTTTGGTCATTATTAGTACTCTAGGTAACTAATTACAGTACAGAGATTAGTAATCTACTGGTGGTTGTATTATTCGTAACTGACTCCAGTCGAATGGTCTTTTAATCCAAACAAGTTGAAAACATTTAGTATTTTCATAGTATTAAAAAAATGTATGATAAAAGATTCATTTAATAAAATTAACCTATGTAAGTAATTTACGAGTTAAGTTTTCGTAACATTTTTAAACTAATCATAAACCTGATTTAATGGAGATTTTAAGAAATAATTGCCAGTGTTAGAAATTTAAATTTAAAACTTTAGTTAGCCCAAACACTATAATAATAATATGGTTTATCTATATTGAAATAGTTAAATGTACTTGAATATTGTGTGTTTCATCCAAAATTACAATTTCATTCCTAAACAAATACAATGTGTGTAGGTTTCTGACTGAACTGTATAAGGTTAGAAAAATAGTTTTGTTGCTGGTTGCAACTTTTAATATGATCTATTCTAACACAAATTGGCTTAATTTAATTAGGTTAAAATTTAAGTTTTCGTTGTAATTTAGAGTCTATCGTACTTACAGTTGATCTCAGAGCGAGAAGTTGATGTGTCTCTAGAAAGTGAGGAAATATCCGAATTTGAAAGTGAGGAGTTTCACCCAATAGGGGATATTTGTGATGAAATTGTTATCCCAGAAACATCTGAATCAGAAAGTGAAACTGTCGAGAGTAACAATTAGCCTAATTATTAAGTCTGAGAATCTGTTGATGACAATAATAGGTAAGTATTTGATTTATCTTTAGATTTGAGTTTCCTTAGTATTTTAAACCAATTTAACTTAATTTTAATGGATCTCTATCCATACTCACTGCTAAATACAAAAAATACTAAGTTCTGTTAATAGTTTGAGTCAATAATATGAATATTTGAACAACATTGTTACATCCTGATACTATATTTGGTGCTAAATGAATAGACTATAC
>JAGFPH010003081.1:52244-91059 GCA_018207615.1 Philaenus spumarius
TATACAAAATGAGTAGACTATACCAGAATAATTCCAATACAATATACTAAATGATCTGCTTGAGATGTACTGTAACACTCTGTTAGGCCTATGTAGTTTGCTAATGGACATTTATTTATATTTTGTAGATAGGTTTAAATCATGCTTTTTTTTACTGCTGATTTATTAACGTCTACATACACAAAATACACAATATGACCACCATTATAAATGCACAGTTCATACTAGGGAAACAATTGACTTACATGATATGCAACACTTCTGGAATGATCTGTCCATTGGCTGTCACTGCTAGCTTTCTGTCACAGATCAGCTTTATTCCTCGACTTTTTGTACACAAGCCACTTACCTCTTTTTGTACACAAGCCTCATTATGAAAATCTTCGGCAGTGGAAAGCTGATGAATTCATAAGCCTCAAAATTTAACGATCAGCATAAGTGATTTTCAGATGACCCCCATTATAAGAGAAGACCCTGATGCATAGAACTGATAGTGTTTAATACGATCGTGTTTAAAATGGTTATGTACGAGTAGTTGTTTCTATAAATAAGATTGGGCGGCTCACCTTTTCATGTGTTACTCCACACAACCTTTTAACATTTAGGGCTGCTCGTTCAAGTTCATATAAATATGTAATAAATGGGTCTTTTTCCCCCCAAATAACAGAATTATTTAACTTTACTTGTCCACTTATATGAAATATGTCTTCATTCCTGAACACACGACACAATGAGCCAATTGTTTCCCTAGTATTAATTGTATCACATTTGTAGTAGTAATTATGTTAGATGCTAGGAGTTAATGCATTATGATTACTCACCTTGCAATGAACGGGTGAACACATGCGGTAATCATTTAAAGAAGAGTAATTACTATGTGTTTTAAATGTAGTTTGTGTTTAAAGCGTTGTAATGTATGTTTATGTAGGTTAACATTTCAAAAATTGACGCATATTTTTAAATAAATGCAACTACAAAATCGGTTTGACAATGCATGCATAGGAAAGGCAAAACGATCGTCACCGAAAAATATGTACGGAAACCGGACTGCGAGCAGAACAAATGGCATTTATATGTAATACAGTAATCCCTCGACATTTGCGGTTTTGATTATTCGCGGTCGCTAAAAAAATAAAAAATCTATATATATATATATATAAAAGCCAAATACCACTCACTCACTCACTGACTAATCACAAAATCTCAAAAACTACTGAACGAATTAGAACGAAATTTGGTATGTATAGCTTCCTCTAGGGCCATAGATGCTCACTGAGAAAGGGTTTCAAAAAATTGGAAATCTTAGGGGTGGTTTTGGGTGGTCAAAGCTACTAAATCACGATTTCTCCAAAACTACCAAACGGATTGGAATGAAATTTGGTATGTAGCTTCTTCTAGGGCCATAGGTGCTCACTAAGAAAGGTTTTAATAAAAAATTCGAAATTTTAGTGGGGTTTGGAGGGGTCAAAGACTAAATCAAGATTTCTCAAAAACTACTGAACGGATTGGAACAAAATTTGGTATGTAGCTTCCTCTAAGGCCGTAAGTGCTCACTAAGAAAGCGTTAAAAAAATTGGAAATCTTAGGGGGGTTTGGGTGGGTCAAATTTACTAAATCACGATCTGTCCAAAACTACCAAACGGATTGGAATGAAATTTGATTTGTAGCTTCCTCTAGGGCCATAGGTGCTTGCTAAGAAAGGGTTTAAAAAAAAATTCAAAATTTTAGGGGGTTTGGTGAGTTAAAGTTACTAAAAATACCCATAAAAATACATAGTATAATATATTTATTGATATATTTGTTTTTGTTAATATAAATTTAATTTTGATTTCTCTATCGATCCATGCAAATTCGACACGAGTCACCGCTGGGGTTGGCGATCGAAGCGAGCAGGGGTAAAACATCTAGTTTTAAAGAGCCCTCTAGTTTTAAATGATATTAATAATAATATTTAATAATAAACATAAACACCAACATTAAGTGCAAAGGATGCCTGGAAGGAGTGCAGGAGAAAGATGAAAGAAAAAGGATTGTTATTGATTAAGCAGAGAGGAGGGTTGTCACTTCCTGGAAAAGACCTAACTTCTATCATTTTGTGAGAAAATTTTACGAAAAGAAAAAAAAAACAAATGAAGTTTGCTTTTAAAGGAGTGCGTGAGGAAAAAGTTTTTTCGTCAACAGATCATTTTTTAGAACAAGAAGCTCATTATCCATTACTTTTAAAAAGCATAGGGGCATATTATTTTAAAATAAGAATATTTCATCACATAAATGAGATCAATGAGTAAAATGTAATTGCATTAAGTAGGTCTAACTGACAACTATTTGGGCTTAAGCCCTTGTGAGCTTCATTGCACAAAAAAAAAAAAAAACATTCCACAAAACTCTTTATGGGAGCAAAACAGTTGCAATTCATCAGAAAAAGGTAATAGAGAAAGCGCTTGTGAAGGAACTGACAGGGTAAGATAGGTGGGGGAACAGCTACGAGGTTTGATCCACACCACTCCACCCCGCCCGGCCATTGATGCCGGTTCTTCTGTATTACATGTTCTGTGGACATGACTAAGTTCTAAAAATAGACAAACCCAGACATTGAAGGAGCAAGTAGGGATTGGTAAAGGTACCATTATGAGAGCACTGACCTTGAGGGGAGAATGAGATGACAAACAACACTCCAATAACTTATAACTGTAACGTGCTGTCGCTTGCCAGCCGTTTACAAACAGAATTTATTAATAAAAAATAAAAAAAATAAATAAATCAAATTTTGACAAGTTTTTTCTAAGTTAATTTAATATGTAAAAAAAATAACCCTTTGCTGCGTAACAATTACTTGTAATCTCATACTTTCAATTTGTATACTTTACTTTATTTATGTAATTACCAATTCAAATCTACAAAATACTATTCCCTTAACCACAACAAAAACAATCAAACATAACCTCAAAATTGAAAGTAGGTTATGTTATAGTCAGATCTGTGATTGTCACAGTTGACTACCAAATCTCTGTTACGCAGATTGGTATATACTTCTGTGCATACAGTTGGTAACTACGGGGCGACTGGTCTTAGAAACACGGAATCTGTGTTCTACTCACAGAGACCCTGCCTCCAAGATTTGCCGCTGCGGCTCCAAACTGAACGCCATTTTGTATCTCTTAATGCTACACTGACTCTATTTTTTATTACAAGGTTCAATTTACCATGAAGTACTTCTAGGAAGGGAAAGGACTCAAATTAACGAAACATAATAGTTGGCATTAAGTTTTTAATGCCCCATTTTAAATATCAAACATACAAACCATGTTAAAAAGAATTAGCAAATCATGGCTAGTCTCAGTAATTTTCAAACACTCAAGCATTCATTCCAATTATTAACTTTACTAAATTTAAACATACAACAAATTAGAATACTAAAACTTTGAAATGCAGACTTAATTATAATGATATTTTTTACTTACGTACGTTTTGATTTATAGTGCACTTTAACAAAAAGAAACTTATAACATTTTAAAAATATTTTAATTTAATTTTACCCCTATTTAAATTTTTTCCCTTGAAGATTTTTTGTTCGTAGAACTTTAGCCTCCCCGAATTAATTTCACTTTGTTCTTTAGATATCGTTTATATCGGAAACACTCTTTCACGTGGTAGCTATTTCCAAATGTCCGCCATTAGCTCGTTGTAAGCCGGCACACACCTCCGAAAATTACAAAGTCAATTCACCTTGCTTTGCATCATACGATCTACGCCATTCGACATTTTTTATTCACTGCACTGTCTCTACTAACTTTTGAACATAACTCAACTGTATCCAGTGTAACGTGCTGCCACCTTGCAAGCCGTTTACAAACAATTTATTAATAGAAAACAAAAAAAATGAAAAATAAAAATTTAATTTTGACAAAAATATTTCTAAGTTATTTTTAAAATAAAAAAAATACCTTTACTGTGTAACAACTATTTATTATTTCCTATCTTCAATCCATTTACTTATTTATTTAATTAAATTATCATTTTAAAATATTACAACACCTTAATCCCAATGAAAACATACAAACATAACCCCAAAATTGAAGTTAGGTTATGTTTTGATCACATCTGTTACTCAACAGTTGATCATTGAAATATCTGTTACACATAAAACTGTCTTATCTATGACTGCAGTTCTCTGGTTAAAAATGGACTCGTCCAGAACCATGGCCGCCATGTTGATCACATGGCAACTTTGGCTCCAAACCGCCTCGTTCACCAAAGACTGCCGCCATTTTGTATCACACACAAAGAAAAACTAAAAACTGAATTTATGATTTAAACAAGGTTCGTTACCATAAAGTACTTCTGGAAAGGATAAAAACTCAAATTAAAAAGTCATAGTGGTTGGCATTAATACTTTACTGTATCATTTTAAATTTTAAAAACACACACATTAATAATTAAATCAAATTGGCAATGCATCATCTCAACTATCGCAATCAGACACTCAAACACACAAATTTATTACTCATAATTTCACCTTAAACCTACAACAACTTATATTGATAAAATATTCAAATGCAGACTTGGTTAAATTAATTTACTACTTACGATTCTTTGCTTTATAGTGCACTTTAAAAAAAAATATGAATTTACAAAAGAAAAAAAAAACTTACAACACATGTGAATTTAATTTAAATAGAAAACCCCATTATTCTTTAGTTCGTCGCACTTTAGCCACGTAGATTTTGATTCACTATAGCACTTGTTATAAAATCTTTTTGTATAGATGTTGAAGCCACGCCACGCGATTACGCAAACTTTCAAAGTTGATATTTTTTAGACAATTTACGAACAATTTTCACATTTTCGTTATCGTACGATATACGGCACTGTCTTTACTCCTCTTTAAACATATTTAAACGGTAGTTGTACTTTAACTACCGCAAATAAGCACTTGTTAAAACATTTCGCTGGACTAACTGCAAAACATGTCTGCTCTATACTGGATTACTGTTGCAAGTGGGAAGAAGGCTCCTTCTTCCTCGTTCTTTCTTCCGATCACGCCATGTCACGTGATACAAACCAGGAGAGACCAATGGGAAGCTATTCTCCAGGGGGCCGTAAATATGTTCCCCTACAACTACCTTTGAATGTTGCCAACATCTCGGACAAAAATTCTGTCTCTATCATAGATGAATCACACAGGCTTCCAACATAATCTATCAAGTTTATTTCTTACGATGTCTGAAATAATCTTTCAATATTTATTCATCACTGTCTAAAAACTTAGTGGACCATAGCTTCAAACCCTCCAATACCTTTTAAATGTTTTTTATATTTTGACACATCATGAAACATAATTTAAATATTTAAACAAAACTGAAATTAAACATGAAGTTAATATTATGTTTGATTTATTCTGAATTATTAATTAATGTCTGCATTTCCCTTTGAATTTCTATGTTCATTAATATTATGAAATAACTAAATCTTTTAAATTAGGCTAATGCCCAAAATTTACCTTATGACCCTTTTTACGTTATACTACTATTTTGATGTTTAAAAACCCTGAAACTCACATGTATTACACCAGTCTCTAAATATCGCTAAAACTAAACTTGTGAAATCATTTCACCATCAGACGACAAACAGGTCCATTCACTAGGACGTCTCTGCTACAAGTGAGAAAGAAGAATGGTTTCCGTCGGCCACCTCATGCACACGATGACGTCATGTCACGTGATCTGCTTCAACCAATCCTGATTTTTCTGTTGTTGTAATCTGCACGCAGCTGGTTTCCTTTGCACCCGTTCCGAGGCTAAAATCTTGTTTTATTCCACGGTACACCCGTTGTAGAGGCTATGTTTTGATGACGTTTTCCCTTTATTTCAAAAAACAGATCTAAGTTCTTATATCTTTTACTTTTGATTTATTACTTTATAAATGCTTTTTTATGACTAAAATATTATGAAATTAAACTTGTCTGCATTCCCCCTTTGAATTTCTATGTTTATTTTTTTTTTATAAAATGTAATGTTTAAAATAGGCTAAATCATCCAAAATTTACATAGCTACTCCCTTTACGTTATACCCGTTTACTTAATTAAAACCCCCTGAAACTCACATATATTACATAACTCAAATACTAAACTTTTCAAGGACTTTTTTTTACCTCGTAAAAGCTAAATTGCGTAAAGCCGGACAGCGTATATATCGATTGCCTATATCATATGTAAATAGATAGGTATTAGTACATGTTTAAAAATTTTCTATAACTTATGTCAAGAACATAACCCCCCTTTTCCTATAAAGATTTAGTTTTCGCTATTCATGGTTTTGTTATTCGCGGAAATTTGTCGGAACCTATCCCCCGCGAACAGCGAGGGATTACTGTACATTTTGTTTACCCGTAAAAAGTTGCATTATTAGCTGGATTATTAAAAGAGAAATATTGTAGAAATGTTCTCATTTTGTGACAAACTCAATCCAACCTGTATTTCTTACACAGTAGTAAGCTTATAAAAGTATTATTTTACTTTAATCCTTGCTCAACATTCTAGTTCATTTGTTATAAAATCTTTCTTCCTTCCCCTTTTTTATTTTTAATATTATATTCTTGGAGAAAGAAATAACATCAATCTCACATTCTCTTATTATGTCAGAAAATAAAATAAGATTAATATTATTGTTATTATTTAAATGATTGCTATTACGTTTTTAAATTTGTAATTGGTAGTTTCAGGAAGGATCCACAGAAATGATCAGCTTCAGACTTAAGTATTGAAATTGTTTCTTGATGGAAACAAATTATAAAAGAAATAATTAAAAATGAAGATTTTCAAAGTTTTTTATTACATGCTAAACTTAAAGAAATGTAATTAAAGCGTTTTGTATTTTTCAAGGTTTTTTATTACATGCTAAACTTAAAGAAATGTAATTAAATCGTTTTGTATTTTTGTATTATAATGTAATTAAAACTAATGTTGTATCTAAGTGTTATTTATTGCTACCGTTATTTATTTGTTAAATTCTATAATTCTTTGTGTGGTGATGTGAGTACATTCAGACGTAGTTGTTTTATTATATGTTTAAAAATTGTTAATGTTTGAATACATGAAAGTCTGCAATGTTAGTCGCATGTGTAAAGATTTATTTGCTTTTAGTCCCTTCAAATTAGGAAACATTAAATAACATTTTCCTATAGCTATGAGACCTGTTAAACGTTAAATATTTTAGTTGTCTAAACATGATTTTCACCTCCTGCAGTTCTAAAATGGATGATTTTTGAGAAATGTATATTAGTTTTAGCGTTTTTCACCTTTTTTCTTCTTTTCAGCACAAGTGGTCTGCGGAACAGTTGGAGCTGATTTTGCTTTTGAAACCTTATTCTCGCGTTCTTTTTCAACATCATTTTTAGCTAGCGAACGGGAAGGTAACACTTATTTACGACCTAATACAAACTTTGAGATTACGTTCCATCTATCCTGACATATATTGAAACCATCCACATTCCCCCACAAAAAAAAAAAAAAAACGGGTAAACCTGTCTCCTAACCGCTTTCTAAATTGAATCTTTGATAATTTAATTTTAGAAAGAATCAAATAGTTGTAGGACTCAAAAATTGGTTACTACTAAAAACTAATTGAGTTAATAAGTAAGGTTAAATAATAAAAACATGCAATGAACACATCCGCTCTTATACAGGGTGATTCACGAAGTTATCCCCACACTTATACAGCTCATTCTACTAATAAAAATAATGAAAAAAGTTCATATAAACATAGGTCCGAAAACTCTTCATATTCCAGATATCCGCCATTTTGTTTTTTGTACAAAATAATTCATATCTAGAGAACGGTTTGACTGATTGAGTTCAAACTTGGCATGAAGTTTAGCCTAAGAATGATATACCTCAAGAAAAATAAACGATTAAATCCAATCATGCGTTTAAAAATGGCGTCTGTTTGAAAACTTCAAACCTAAATTACTCCAAAACCGTACATTTTAACGAAAAATGTCAAGATACCTTTTTTATAGCCCTTTTGATTCCCTATCGGATGGTGTAACTGTCAAAACAATCGGATGAAGGATAATAGCTAAGTTAATAGTTGTATAGGATGCCGGGTTGAACAAACCAATTACTACACATAACTTAACTGTTATCCTTCATCCGATTGTTTTGACAGTTACACCACCCGATAAAAAGGGCTACAAAAAAGGTGTCTTGATATTTTTCTTTAAAATGTACGGTTTTTGAGTTATTTAGGTTTGAAATTTTCAAACAGCCGTCATTTTGAAACGAAAGATTCGATAGTATCGATTATTTTTCTTAAGATATATCATTGTTAGGTTAAGCTTCATGCCAAGTTTGAACTCAATCAGTCAAACCGTTCTCTAGATATGAATTATTTTCCACAAAAAACAAAATGGCGGATATCTGGGAAACGAAGCGTTTTCGGACCTATGTTTATATGAACTTTTTCATTATGTTTACTAGTAGAATGAGATGTATAAGTGTGGGGATAACTTCGTGAATCACCCTGTATATGTATTTATATATTATATTTATGGATAATAAGTTAAAGATAATAACAGCATAATGCACTTAAAATATTGTTGTGTTTATTGTGTTGGTATAGGATGTCTCGTTGAAAAAAACAATTATTACGCATAACTTAACTGTTATCCTTCATCCGATTGTTTTGACAGTTACACCATCCGATAGGGAATCAAAAGGGCTACAAAAAAGGTATCTTGACATTTTTCGTTAAAATGTACGGTTTTGGAGTAATTTACCTTTGAAATTTTCAAACAGCCGCCATTTTTAAACGCATGATTGGATTTAATCGTTTATTTTTCTTGAGGTATATCATTGTTAGGTTAAACTTCATGCCAGGTTTGAACTCAATCAGTAAAACCGTTCTCTAGATATGAATTAATTTGTACAAAAAACAAAATGGCGGATATCTGGAAAACGAAGCGTTTTCGGACCTATGTTTATAGGAACTTTTTTCATTATTTTTACTAGTAGAATGAGCTGTATAAGTGTGGGGATAACTTCGTGAATCACCCTGTATATTCTAAAATAGTATAATCTGCATTAGCACAGCAGGCAGCAAAAATGTCAGAAATAGTTGTAAAAAAATTAAAATATATATGTTGATTAATATTGACTCTGTATTTTCAAAGTATGCAAACGTTGAAACAGTGCAGTTTTTAGCTTACACAATTTTAAAATAACTTCTTATATGTATCTTGACACATGCAAATGACTCAACAGTACTGTTAAAGTCTATAGTTTTCGTATTGGAAGCTTCGATGCACAGAAGAGCAAGAGAGTTAAGCCTTGTTTGTTGCGTTATGATAATGTTAAATTTTTAAACAGGAACACTACGTTCAAAACCTTTTTAAAATCATTTATACAAATAAACAAACAAAAAAACACTTTACTTGCAAATATACAAAAAATAGAGTAAGTTATAATTATTAAAATAACTTGTGAGAAGTTCAGTCGTACATAATTCCAGCTTGTCGTGTAAAGACCTTTTTATAAACAAAATAAATCAAAAAGACGCAACCCTGCCTTTAACATTGCCAAAATAAAACACACGTTAACAATTAATTAATGTTGTGTTGTACTTCCTTCATTTCTCTAACATTTTACATTTATAAAATATTAATTTGCAGTTGTAGAAGCGTCGGTGATTAACGCTGTTAATGTCTTCTGTTCAGGAAATGCTTTTCTTGTGAACAAATAAAAAATCTTCATTTTGAACTGTTCAAGTTTCTGTCCTAGAAGCTACTATATTCACCCCCTAGAAACAAAAACGCACCGGCGTTGAGTTCACTGTTATTTTGAAGTGTGTTCTGGCTTTAAAATCTGTTTAACTTTGACTGATTACTTTTAAAGTTGACATGGGCTATTGACATTGTAAACCGTTGCGAGCTTTGTGAGCGTATTTTGTTTCTGTTAGGCTTTTCTTGCAGTACATTCCATTTTATGTTTCATGAGTATTTTTAAACACTTGAGCATTTCCAGCTGAGTTGAGGAGTGAATGACCATTCTGTAACATTCTTGCATTTTATATGTATACGGTGGTATATGTGTAGGTATTATTTATCTAGTATGATTATAAATTTACAAACATATATCAGAATGTTTCAGAGAGATTCTACCAGTATCTGTAGCGCTTGAAATTTTCTCATATATATATTTCCTAATTATTGTGGGTAGTACCCTCTGCTGTGAAGCCTTTCATAGTTACTTAACTTAGGTAAATAAATTCAACAATTTTATAGTTTTATATAACAGATTTATTTCATTAATCATGCAAAAATAATTCTTAAAAATACATTGTTTGCATTTTGTGTATACTATTATATTCTACTGTTCACAGATATATTAAGTAAATTGTAATGGTATTTTTTCAATCAAGATAGACTTGGTTAAAGGCTTCTTAATAACTCTCAATTTGATTATAATTTAGAATCTTATTGAATACAGATTGGCACTATAAGTTTAGTTCAGTAGTGAAGATTTCATTCCAAAGATCATATATTAAGACAAACATTTTGTAAATGCTAGTATTTTGAACCACATTACAAGAAGAATTTTCATAAGAAATTGTACAACACAATGAATCAAGAAAATAGCAATACTTTTGAAAGTCAATTTTATATACTTTTAGATCTGCAAAACAAAATAGACTTGCTTTTAGCAACACTCTTTTGCATTTCAATCGCTGACATGTTTTATATTAAACATTTTATTTTCAATGAATATGGTTTGTCAATTACATATCAAGAAGCCTTAGTTTACCTACCACTCAGTTTATTTTGAACCAAGTGAAGCAGTTCAATTAATAGATCTCAGTTGTACTCGAGAGTTCATTTACAGCTAGAACCATCAACGCAAGATCTACCAAACATACAGTAACTGCTTTATCTAACCGGTTTTCCATTCACAAAAACAAGTGCTTTCAATTTTTGCATAAGCCTACTCTGAATTCTGTTCAAAGATTCAAATATTGTAAACAAATTGAAGTGAAATATTAATTTTAGCAAATGTTCTTTAAACAAATATTTTTGAATACAATAAGGCGGAGAATACAGCAATGCACTTATACATTGAATATTGGTTTTTTGTACAGTAAGCGTTGTCATAAAAAATAGAAGATGGGTTTGTGTAAATCTTAAAACATTAAGACCTAACGTTTATAAAAAAATGTAATATTAGATTATTTAAACACTCTAATAATAGCCTACATTATAAACACTAAACTAAAATTTGAACTTTTTGTTTCTTTATTTTACAGTTAGTTATTGAAAAAAAAAATTAAACTGATAAATTAAAATGGCAGGTTTTTTGTTTCATGAGCGTAAAAAAAATTATAAAGCTGTACTAACAATGTATTCTTTTACTTTAAAAGACTTTAACAACTTTAAGAGAAAAAAATCAATATTTCTTTTTTGTTATAATTTCTTTATTTTTTGCAATTTTAAATAATATATTGGAACATTCTTTCCTGGTAGACAATAAAATAGCAAGTAAAACATATTTTTTGTAAAAAAAAACAGGTTTAATGTTGAAAGTATTTTTAAAACTCGCATACAAAATATAATTAAGAATGCACAACATTAAACCAATTTTAGTCAATTTCTATCAGAACTTTTTTTGTTGTACTTCTTTAGAATATTATGTTAATTGATTATAAACTTATATTTTCTTTTTTTCTAAGCAGAATATAAAACAGAGAAATCTAGCCACAAAGTAAAAGATATTAAATTTATTTTAAAGTCTTCTTAATTCAAATTAATTTACTTTCTTAATGAGCATAACAAATCAAGATGGCATATATTTTCTTGTCAAAAACCTTATAAATTTAAAAAGAAAACTACTCAATAAAAGAAATAGAAAACTGATACTTTAATTTACGATTAATTCCAACCTATTCAATAAAGAGAGATAAATAGTGTACAAAATACTAACAAACAAGCTATATAAGTAAAACAACAAGAAACTTTTAAAATACACATTATACATTTCAAAACATAAAATATATTTTTTTGTAAACTATATTAATTCAAATAGATTAATGTAAATTTATAAATGTAAAATAACACTTAGTAAGGTAAATACATACAGTACACTTAGTTTTTACAAGATTTAAACTTTCTGAGATTCTTGAACATTTATTTATCATTAAGAAGAAAGTTGTTGTTTTGGATACGGTATTCACTTAAGAATAAATAATCAAATTATGTGAATTGCAGCAGCAGCAGCACAGATTATATAAAATGGAACATTTATCAAAATGTGCGAAAATTTTTAAGGCAACCAAATGCAGGTTATGTTTTCACGAGTACAATGTTTTCTCAACCCATTCTTCCATCGTGAAGGTAGCTGTGTTTGTGTTGTTTGGATCTCTTTCCTTGAATTGATCTGAAACGCAAAATACAAGCAATTTATTAAGCTGAAGACGCAAAATAACTTCACTTGAAGTATATTTACAAGTTGTAACAGATCACATTGCAGTATAGCAAGTAAATGAATCAGCTTTAACACTTTGATTCAACTATTTTACACCCATAGAATCTCAGAATTTAAAAAAAAATCTCAGTCTTCCAAACAACAAATTTTGCCCTATACTTTCTGGGTTAAAAAAATATATTTATATTATTATTTATGATGTTGAAATTAAAAGAATTTACTTGTCTTTCAGCAAAGTTTATTACCTCCTCAGGGTTGTGTCTGTTGGACTGAAGGGTACTTAATAGGTGAACTTAGGCTTATGGAAGAATAAAACATAAATTGATTGAGACATATTTACTTTAACAATTATTGCCAAAAGAAACATATATAAAAAATACAAAAAGTGATTATTTAAATGAGAGCATGTTCAATATTATTTAAAACTGTTACATGCTACATGGTTTTTAATTTTACGCCACGTTTTCTTTTTAAAGTTGATTCTTAGTGATGGATAATGGATGCCCATTCTGAAGGCTGCTACCACTGAAGACAGGTCTTTTGATATTGCAGACATATTTTATAGCCAGCATAACTAAATCATTTTAACGTGGTTAAACTTTTTAAATACTTCATATTTACTTTTACCGACTGTTGTCCAAAAACTTGGCCAGAGCAACGCATATCGGACCTTCTCACTCAAGGACTCAAAGTAGAAGGAAGACTTGCTGCTATACCCTCTTCTTTATTAACCAGAATTCCATTGGCGGAAAAGTACCGTTTGTTGATTACATGATATTGTCTCCATTACACAATGTACATTTAATTTTAGTTCCATGTTCACAGAATGTCATTTTTGTATAATGGACATTATTTACTATAAGTCTATGGATAATGCTCATTTTGTTCTTTCATAATCTGTTTCCCCCACTGTTCTTTATCTATGCTTTAGATAACTAATCGATACTTTCATATTAAGCTCTCATTTTTTAAATTAACAGAGAAAACTTGTGGTCAGATTGGAAGCATATTCCTTTAATCAAATTGAAGACATTACAACATGAGTTGTGTAAACACGTTTGCCATTTTTTGTCTTGACTTCAGGGTTTTACTTAAAAAGAGATTTTTGATTCTTAAACATCATTTCTTATGTAGACAAACATACATTAGAATGTTTCAGAGCGTTGCTGTAAGTCTTAGTAGCGCCTGACATTTTCTCACTTAAAAATGTCCGTACACATGTTAAAACATTAGAGACATATTGTAATTTTTCAGAGAGTTTCTATCAGCCCTCGTAGCGCTCAACATATTTTCACTTAAAAACTAAGGGAACATAAACCTAGAGATCTAGGCATATGTTAAAGAAAACCATGTAAAACTAAAAATATACCACCAATCTAAACATGATGATTGAAGCTGAAACTGAGAAGTCAAAAAACACAATATGACAAATACAGAAGCCTAGATCTCTAGGTTTATGTACCCTTAGTTTTTAGACACTTGATAATGGGAGTCGATTCACATTCCCTAAACGTCTTGTAATGATTTTAACACACATATGATGGCAAATATCCGAATAACTAATAATAAAATTGATATCCATCATTAATAAGATAACTTCAAACAGAGAATATTCATAAATACTGGATAATATATGTGGAGGGAGTGTGAATGTCATTTAGTCAATCTTCGTACCACCAGAAGCGCCACACTGAGTGAATTGGTATGAGAAAACTTAAGATTAATAAGTACATTTGCTTAGTTGTCAGACAAGTAGCATACTAAATATATGCTATATAAAACCCTAATATAACATAAAGACTAAAAACTCACCAATCATAGACTTTAACCTAACTGCGCACATCATAAAGTCATCAAATGATATTTTGCCATCCTTTCCAGCATATCGATGGACCAAAATATTTAAAATGTGATTATTAAGACGGTACCCAGCAGAGTTTAAAGCTTCACGGAGTTCAAAAGCACTCAAGTAGCCTGCACCTTCCTTGTTGTAGAGTTGATAAACAGACTGGAACAAAAAAGTTTATATTAAAATTTGTGTATTAGAGATAATTTGTTTCAACTTGTTGCACCTGTTGGCTTCTACCATTACTGCAGTAATATATTATGATAGATTTTGTAAAGAATATGCAAGAACAACAAAATGCATATTATGTTGATTGCTGTTAATGGGCTTTTAAAAAAGTTTTTATGGTTTAACTATATGTGAAAAACTTACTTTTAACAAACGATAGAAAAAAACTATATATTTCTAGTAAGCCAGAGTTTAAGTTTAAATATGTGTAAACATAGATTTGCCATAACTTAGTATTTAACCCTCACAGTGCCAGACTGCCCAAAGTGACGTTCTCTCAGGAGCAAGATGCAGCCATTTCGAACATATGCGAGAATTTGCATATTCCGTTATTTAATACACTTAAAATCATCCAATCGTAATAAAACCGACATCATTGGAAAGGAAATCAATTAAACTTTAATTTTTGTATTTAAAACTTTTTCATAAAACGTATATTTACATACGTAATCATCGTTTTAAAATATGCAGATCGGGTTACAGCTGTTTCCGCAAGCGAATTTGGATACAATTGTACTGTTATTTCCTACTTCTTACATGTCCAAGACCATCTACTTGTATTTCTATCGAGATTATAAACAAACCATTGGATTCGTCAAGATTTTATCTTTCTAATAGTGCCTACCAATCAGATGTCACTATTTTACACAATTTATGACAACGATTTCTGTAAACCTTGCGATTGTACAGTTTTCAACCAATGAAACAGGCACATTTGTCAACCGAGATAACACCTACAATGTCATATGTTTTGACAGATTTCTTTTCACCATTTTGTAGAGAATAGTTTGACCTTTCTAACGGTGGGAAGTAAACTAGAAATGACCAGTTTTTTGTTTGTCTAGACAGCAGTGAAAAGTACATAATTAGAGCGGTCAGGTATGACCGTCTGCTCCGTTTCGTTCCCACGAAATTCAACCCACTCTTCTTGTCCGACCTTTATCGACGGCAAAATATCATTAGATTCATGTCATTTTGTTATTCAAATAAAGATAACTCAAACACTTTTGTGAACTAAGGAAAGGCAAGTATACCGTTCTTTTCTTTGATTTATCCTCTGCACTTTGTTAGAATAATATTTCATTTTTGGGCAAAGCATATATTAGTAAATTACGTTTCAAACTAGGCCTAGTTTTGTTAGCATTCATGTGTTTGGAACATAAAAACTGTTTTTTTCAAAATAAGAAATTTGAAATTGATAAATGTTTTTATACAGTTCTATTTAGAACTAAATTACAAAACTTTTTTACGCTTACGAAAAAATCACAAAAAATTTTTACTACTTGTTATTTAGGCCTAAAGTTGAACTTTTTCCTTTCGTTACTGAACATTTTTTGTTTCTTGAGCTAATAACTTTTACAATTTTACATCAATAAATTTTTTAATTGCATATATGAATTCTTTTAACCTTTCTCTACAAAAAAGGTACAGAACACTTTAAGATTGGGATAGAATTATTATATTTGGCGATTTTTTTTAAATATGCTTGCAAAACACTAAAATCCGGCTTGGAAATTTGAGCTATAACCAGGGCACTGTGGGGGTAAATTTGATCTCTACAATCAATTTTTTCTACAGCGGCATTTAAGGTTTTCTTCTGTGTTATAAAACTCTCTCTGATTTGAAAGGCAGTAATATATAACAAAGTAGAGGGATTAGTGAGGACACTAACCCCTTACAGAAGCGTAACCTAACAGTTCCAAACTAGATACGATAACAATAGGGTTGATACTGAATTTTGGCATTTCATTTACCAGACTTTTCCCTGTTTTATTCTCAACTTCCTTGACCAACTCAGTGCATATTTTGTAATTATTTTACTACAACTTTATCAAAACAAACTAGTATCACATCAATATCAAATAACGATTCTTATAAATAACATATTATTTAAAAACCTCAAATTCTACGATCACCTCATTTGGTAACTTAAAAATAGAATTAAACTATTCTTTAAAAGAAGGATCATGGGTGAGATTTTTAGTACTTTTTTAGTGCTTTTTTTAAAAGTAGACAACTCTTTTAGTACTTTCAACATACTGCTAGAGATCTCACCAAGAAATGCATCAACAGCTTATGTTACAGCAAAGACTCCTCAGTTTTAATAAATAATCTTTTAAGTTTCAGAACTGAACACTTTTTATACAGAAACTGAGTTTTACTTTATGAAACACCCTGTAATAGAAAGCTATTACTGTATCTACTCTGACTAGAAGTTGTATGATCAAACAGATAAAAACTTCACTTTCATAAATACAATAGAGTCTTGTTTATCCGACTTTTGCTCATCCAAAATTCCGTGATATCCGACGTCTTCAAAAAAAAAAAAAAACAAATAGAAAAGGCAAAAATTAAAAAAATCATCGTTAAAATGAGACACAAGTGTCTATTTTGTGTTGTCGCCGATTGTACCACGTCCAATAGTTTAAGCGACAGACTGTACAATACTATAGCTGCACACAAAATCGCAGTATTTTTAATATTTTATCAATGCAAATAATACTAGTTGTGTTTTTTCTATTAAAATTTCAGTTAACTGAATTTGAGTATTCTATTTATGTATGAGAAATGTGAATTAAAAGGGTTAAATGATAGTTTTTGTATTAATAATTTTAATTACTGTTGCAACGATTTGCAAATTAAAATCAGTAATACAAAATTTTATTTTTCGACAAAATTTTTCTAAGTCCAAATTAAAAATTATTTAAAAATAAAAAAATCGATAATATGTGTATTTAAATTTTATTTTCAATTAAATTTACTGTCAACTTTTAATAGTTATCAATTTTCCATCAATTACCACTTTAAAAAACCAACTTTCCAAAAATATTTAACTCTAACCTCAAAAGTTTGTTTACCTTTGAGGTTATACCAGTGTTTCACATATGATCGATATTTAGGCTCTCTGACGTCACACAATCCCATTACGTATTCTACAATCTGCGCCTTGCAAATCTTGAACATCTATGATTCACCACAGATGTTCAATCTTCGCGAAATTCCTACATTAACCGCGCAAATTAAGTATGACATAATTCTTTCATCTAAGGCCTATTTTGAGCAATTTTCATTAAATTTTCATTTTTTCTAAATTTTCTCCAAGATCGGGGTTCGTCTTGCTATTCTAATACTCACTTGGCATAACCGATGCAAATAAATGAAAACTAAGACATGTGATGGCAAACTCTAAAAACTTTACTCACACATCATTTTTACTTTCATACACATGACATAAAAAATAATACAATAGACATATTATACCTTACATTAATTTTAAAAATTATCCTATCTGAGAGAGAGGCCGTTTAAATTGTAATTTAAATTTAACCCAAATAAAAATATAAAAGTCTGTCCAAGCCTAGGCTATAATGTAAATTTCTAAAAATCATCAATTTTCTAGTAAAAAGGTTGAAATTCTATTTATGTCTTTTATGTTGCTTTCATTTAAATATTTTACTTTTTAATAATACTTGCGTGATCACAATTCATCGACGCTGAGCTCACTTAAATCAATCACACTTCACTTTACTCGAAGCACATGGTCATATAGTTATATCCAGTTATATCTTGTTTAATCAATTGAATTATCGTCGAAAAACTTTTGCAGAACATACACCCGCCCTCAGGCCATAACTATTTAACTCATTTTCGCTGATAAATGAGACACTGATCAAAAACTCATTTTTTATATCCAGGGCACACCGCCGTACGTCTGGTCAATTCAACCAACTCACACCGACTGAAACGTTTCACTACGTTTTTCACTCTTCCAGAATATTGACCGGAAGAAACCAACTTCCACAGAAGTAAAAGCATCTTGGTCATGGCGATCTCTCTGTCGTTGAATACTTTCCTAAACCATGTGTATATATTATATTTTATTTTGTGTGCTTTGTGTTGTTTACTCTCTTTTAAATTGTTGCAAATATTATTTTTGATGTTAATTTTTTATATAAACATCTACACTTGTATTTGATAGCAATGTCTCATAGAGTCTATTGTTTTTTATTATTGGCCTTTGTTTGAATTATTACCATAGGTCAAAATGTCATTTTTGATTATTTTTCTAGAAAGATCGAATTTGTTTTACACAAATTATTGTTTTACTTTATTTTAAAATTATTACCTTTTTACTTTTTAACATTAAATTATTTTTTGTTTATTTATTTGGTTTATTTTTTAATTTCCCTACTCTCTCTCCTATCCTATGAGATACAATTCTACACATGTATTTGACCAAGTTAACTATTACATACAAATACACTATACGCCTCTCTCTTTACAATTGAATAATTATTAAATGAAATTTTCATGTACGCCTTTTTTTTTATAATTCTCGTTGTCAGTGGGTACATGTGTTACACTTGTACATCATTAGTTTTCAAACTTACAGTTTAACTTTTTTTGCTTTTACTCAGTTTTTCTTAACTGTTTCCTGTTATCCGACGTCTCGGCGTCCCGTTTATGTCGGATAAGCAAGACTTCTTTATATTAAATTAATATTCTTCAAAGTATACTACAAAGTTATCCCTTACCTTCCAATGTCTAATGTCAATCCATAATTGCTTGAATTCATCCAAACCAAGTTTTCCTGATCTGTCGACATCCATCATGGCAATCATACTACGGCAGACATCTTTGGAGAATCCTCCTTCGGCTACAGTTTCTGTAAAATAAATACACCCGAGGGTAAATTTAAAACTCCGATTGTTATAATTAACCTAAATTATACTCTAAATAAAATATCAATGATTATTAAATTTCTTCTCCGAGGCATTTTTGTATCGCTAAATCCAAATAGAACACCTTTTGTAATCAATGATGTTGCGTAAGTATTTGTCTATAATGTATTTGTAAGTATTGTCTAGGTTCAAATTTTGTATACTTCTATCCTGGCTTTCAAGGAATTTGTTGTTGAGTGTTTATTTAAAGAATAGTATTAATTTTTTGGTATAATATGCTTCTAGAGTAAATTACATATCAGCACATCTTTAAAACGTAGGTGAAATTATACCGGAAATGAAATTGAGACTGTATACAATAAAAAATGTTAGTTGCCATTATTTCCTGTTTGCATAAATTTACCATTGTAAATAAAAATAAAAAGTTGTACCCAACAACCTTAGTTTTTGTTCAAATTTTAATTTTGTTTTATTTTAACAGATACAGTATAAAAAACATAATGGTAGTAACATATTATACCAAAATTTTTATTTTTTACCAGTTATTTGCGTATCAATAATTTAGGCTATTGAAGAGACTAAAATTGTTTTATTTTAACCTGAACAACAACAAATTAAAGAAAACTGTAAACATAATGTATTAATAATGGCTACGTATTTTCTGTATTCCTGAATATTGAAGAAAACAACATGTACATTTTTTGGATGACTATACTAATATTCTAAACTAGAATCCTTGACTAAATGGTGTTGTGTTATGATTGTGTATTATAAATTATTATTATTATCATCATTCTGTAGTAAAACTCAGCTAGCAGCCACTTTTATTTAGAATAACTGTTATGAGTTGTCAGTGGCGTAAATAGGATTTTAATTTGGGGGGTGATTAACCTGGAAGGAGACACTACCGAGGGATACGATAACTTGATATGATAACACTTGATATGCCTCTATAGAGAATGCTTCAAACTAACATTTCGTGTGAACCAAATATGTTTTGCTAGAAAAGTTTGTTTTGTAGGGCCATGGGAAAGTCAGCGTTTTGACGTTCTCATCTGACGGTTGAAATTCAAACCTAACAGATTTTTATAACATGCGTATCATAGCATTTGTCGCGCGCGTGGTTGTATGCATGTATGGATGAGCGGTTTCTATATTTGTTCTCACTTTTGTTATTCAAATAATTCTAAGTCAAACACTTTAGTGAAAAGATAATTTAGAAGTATACAGTTCAATTCTTTGATTTATTATCTACACTTTGTTATAATAATATTTAATTTTTGGGCAAAGTATATATTAATAAATTACGTTTCAAACTTGGCATAGTTTTGATTGCAGTCTTGTAGTTGGAACATAAAAACTGGCATTTTGAAAATAAGAAATTTGAAATTGATAAATGTTTTTATACAGTTTTATTTAGAACTAAATTACGAAACTTTTTTACCCTTATGAAAAAATTACAAAAAATGTTTACTACTTGTTATGTAGGCCTAAGTTGAACTTTTATTTTTCGTAACTGAACACTATTTGTTTCTTGAGCTAATAACTTTGTAAATTTTACATGTATCGTTTTTTTACTAGCAAATTTACATTTATTGAACCTTTCCCTACAAAAAAGCTATGGAACACTTTGAGATTGGAGTTCAATTACTATTTTTGGCGAATTTTTGAAAAAAATGCTTGCAAACGCCGAAAAACCCATTTTTGTTCACGTTGCCGGTTTAGGGTTAACGATATATGTTAAAACAGCAGTATTTTAAAACTTTTAGATTTTTTTTTAATTTGTATTTTTTTCTAAATATTATTATTAGTCTTTCCCCTTTGGGGGGTGATTGATCACCCTGATCACCCCCCCTATTTACGCCACTGTGAGTTGTTAAGTTTGGCATATGAAAATATTAAAAAGACATGGTCTGATAATAACCATTATATTTAGATGAAATAAAAAGAACTGAGACAACCCGAAAAAAGATGTGCCCAAACAAAAGATTTTATACTCCTCCAGAAAAAATAAAACACTAAAGAATTCTACTGAATATTTGGTTATATTTTATATGCTGTTTCTATAATGTATGCTATACTAGTAATCGATGTTGAGAAAATTAATACATTTGCAAAAAGCATTTTATCTACGGCAACAACAAGTAAACAGGTTCAGTTATACCAAGTATTCAGTCTAAACACTGTTTGAGATTGGTAAAGATAACTTTCTTGCTTGGCTAAATAAAATCTTCTACACAGAGTACCCACTTTCTACCTTATACCTGTGTCAGGAGGTTCTCCGTAACAATGAAGTAGTAGTACATGACAAACAAATTTAAAAAAAACATCAATCCAAATTGAGTTAAATTCTTAATAGATGTGTGTTACATTAAATACTTAAAACCAAAACAAAATGTAATTATATTATTGGTTTCAGAACTTATTATGCATTAACTCATAAAAGTAGGTTTTAGTTAACAACAAATATAACGACAGAACAATTAAATGTATTTTGTTGTAATCTATCTTATAATAAGTATTTACATGTTAAACAATCGTTGAAGAAACACTAAACAATCACTCACATGATATTCAATGTTCTAAAACGGTTTAACAATAATTTAATTAAATATTAATATGTAAAAATAAATTAACCTGTTAGTTTGTACAACCAAACAAAACGATAACTTTTAGTCAAGAAACATGCTCATATTTCATACAAAATAAATATATCATTGCTTAATATACATTAAAAACATGCTAAAGTAAACTCAGTTACATTTTTGAGGATGTGCAAGATTTTTATGGTGAGAAAGATTAATTTATAGACTGAATTTTCTTTTTCTTATCACATTTGTTCTTCAATTAAACTGATTACATATTTGATAATTTTATTACTGTTAACGGAAATTGGTGACCACTTTATAGGTATTTTACCTTTAAAATCTTTTGTTAGTTTAACTCTGGAACCGGCAGATCGCATGAAACGTGCGATCATGACAACACTTTTGTAACGCGTGATTGTATTGAGTATTTCACCCACTAAAAATCTTTCAATCTCAAAAAGACAAACACCATTGGAAAGGTAATGTTTCAAACTTTAATTTTTGTATTTACAATTTCTTTCTAAAATGAATATTTATATACGTAATCATCGTTGCAGTTTATTAGTTTTCTACAAATCAATCGGCGCCCGAAAATTCATACAAAACATAATGAAATAACTCAACTTTCGTCAATCCCCAAAGCCCGCCCAGTAGGTGTTCTTAGTTAAACCTATGTATCGATGGATTCATCACAATTTCCCCTATCCAAAACTCAAAAATCCAATCAAAAATCCAATCCCTATTTTCATCCAATCAAAAATCGGACAAATACTTCTGAAGTTATAAGGGGTTTTGTAAACCCTTGCAATTGGTCAGTTTTCCAACCAATTAACAGCGTTATTTATTTCACGTGATATCTGTGTGACCTCAATCGTTTTTTAGGAGATATTTTGGTATCTTTGTAAACATAATGCTTCAAGCTAACTTTCCCTGTAAACGAAATATGCTATATTTGTACAGTTTATTGTGTAGGACCGTGGGAAAGTGACTGCTAATACGGTCTCATCTAACGTTCAAATCTGAAGCCTAACGGACTTTTACAACATGGCTAGACATAGGAGTTTGCGCGCGCATCTTGTACAGACGAGCGTTTTCTATATTTTTCTAACTTTTGTTATTCAAATAATTCTAAGTCAAAAACTTGTATGAAAAGATAATTTACGAGTATACAGTTCAGTTCTTTGATTTATTCTCTACACTTTGTTATACTAACATTTCATTTTTGGGCAAAGCATATATTAGTAAATTACGTTTCTAACTTGGCATACTTTTGATAGCAGGCTTGTAGTAGGAACATAAAATCTAGTGTTTTCAAATTAAGAAATTTGAAAATGTTAAATGTTTTTATACAGTTCTATTTAGAACTAAATTATGAAACTTTTTTACATTTATGGAAAAAATTACAAAAAATGTTTACTACTTTTTATGTAGACTTAAAGTTGAACTTTTATTTTTCGTAACTGAACATTTTTTGTTTCTTGAGCTAATAACTTTGTACATTTTACATCTATCATTTTTTTACTGGCATATACAAATTCTTTGAACTTTTCTCTACAAAAAAGCTATGGAACACTTTTGGATTGGGGTTCATTTACTATTTTTTGGCAAATTTTTGGATAAATGCTTGCACACGCCAAAAAATCCATTTTCGTTAAAGCTGCCGATTCTAGGGTTAATGTCATAATAATTGTACTGTAGATTATTTAATTTAGCAAAACAATTTAATTTAGCATATTACATTTATTGACTAGAATAGTCTAACATGGAAAATTGTATTTACATGCTAACAGACTTAAAAATATTTTAAACATCATTACAGATGTTGTAGATCTTTGTAAAGAGCTATTCTTCCGACAAATATTAACTGAGTTGGATATTTGTATACATCTTTACTTAGTCAAGAACGTGCAAAAAGTTCACATCGTTATTATACGGCTCTTCGAGTTTTCAGGACAGAAATAGTAAAAAGTTGGTTTTCAAAAGGACTTACTTTCTATGGGCGGACAGTAATTTATATTTCAGTCAAAATAGACATTCAACTTTGGAAAATTAGCCGTAGCTAAACAATTGTACAGAGCTTGAAATTATCAGTTCAAATGAATTGTCAAAAAAAAACCCATCGATATTGTGCTAAAAATGTTACTAAAGGTCAACGGTGAAAAATACTGTTTTTGATAATATCACTTAAACATTAAGTGTTATCGAAAAAATAGTTTTCATGCGATTCTCTACAAAATAGGTCCTCATAATTTTCTTTTATAAATAGTTATAAGATATTTTGTTTCCAAAAATTGTAAATACTGACACACACTTATATGTATGTGTTATCAGTTGTCGAATATAAGTTAGATAACAAGGAATTACTTTATGTATTTGTGTGCACACTATTAAATAGATACAAACTATGCATCTATAAATATAAAAGTATGTTCCTAATTTTGTTTGCTGAAATAACCTTGGGATACATCCGAATGTTTCTATTTTTCAAAAAAGCACACAGAGTTATCAATATTATAGATAGAATGATTCTTCAAAAATATGTCATTTAGTTTTTGTAAAATGTAGGATCAACCTTTTAATTTAATATGCTTATTTATATAGAAATAGAGCTAGGGGTGAATTCTTCTCTGTAATATGTCTTCTTTGTACATATATAAAGAGTGGAGTAGACATTTCACTGAAAAACAGAGGTATGTCTATAATAAAAACACACTATCATAAATTACTATTGATCATTACTAGTGTAGATTCAGGACTATTTCAATCAATAGGTTGTTGTAATTTACTTTTATCAAATCACAGCATGAGTATGACAGTATTCTTTGGATTCGAGAGAGCACAATAAAATATTAAAATATTTATTCTTATTTCGCATCTCATTCAGACTTACTAACAATGGTTGATTTCCAAAGACTGCAAATTACAACTTTTACAAATAGTGCAACTAGTATGATAGAAGGCATTTGTACACCCAGGTGAGATATTTGGCCAAAGGTTCTTTTGATCTTAAACTGTGTAAAAAGGTGAGCCAATTTCCACCTTCTGGAAAGCGATTGTTGCGGAGGGGGATGAAAAGGTGCAACAAATAGTTTTTTTTACTTAAGTTGAAAAATGCTGAACTATTTTAACATACATTAACAGTTTTTAATATTGAATACATTTGATAAATATACATAAATCAAATGTATGTATAGGTATATATATATATAATATATTAAGGTATCAAAATAAAGGTAATGCCAAAAACTATAATTTCTGAAAATTAAAAAAAATTGCGTGTGAAATTTTTCCCAAATTTTCTGTTAAAAACACTATTTTTACTTTAAACCCTCCCAACCCACTTTTGAAGGAGCAGACTGGGGTGAATTTTTACTTCATTCTCAAGTTTCATTCTTTTTTTCTTATTTTTTCCAAAACACGAAATCGAAAGCATTTACAAGGTCTTATGGAGTCTTTAAAAACATCTATTTTCTTGAGCTACAAATTTCCCGTTTAATGTAAGTTAAAAAGTCCACCATTTTCCCGCTATAAAAAAAAGATTGCACCCTTTGAACCACCCCCCCAAACCCCTTTCTTAAGGGTGGAAATTAGTAGCTTTTTCTACAATTTTAATGATCAAAAGAATTTCTGCGCAAAAGATCTCAATTGGGTTTATTAATTCCAATGCAAATCTTATATTACCAGTAATAAACTTTTTCGGAGGTGGAGTTGAGCCCCTACTTTTATACAGCAAATTAGTTTATAATGTACCACTTTATAGTCATAGGTTTATACTCCTTACACCAAAAGTAACACTTTAGCCCATTATCCAACTTTAATAACTATTTGCTTATGTCCCTTTAAAGTTAATATTTTTGGTGGTTTCATATCAATAAAAATAAATAAATTAATGTATTTATGCAGTATACCAACTAACAGAGTGTCTGTACTCAGCTGTTTTCATGGGATAGATGTATCGTACGATGTAATGTGACATAAATCATTTGAAGAATCATCTAATCTACAATTTCTACAACTTAAATTGCTGTCCGGCCAATGGAAGAGTTACAGTATTCTCAAAACCCAATTTTAATTATCTATGACCCTGGAAACTAACAGAAACCTAATACAATAAATATGACCCTTTTACATGTTACTTATCACAAAGAAATACTAATAGTTCTGTGAACAGTAGACCTCGCTCGTTGACCTTATTTCGCCTCCCCCTCCACAACTCACTCACAGCAGCCACACTGATGTAGCGCAGGAAAGAGCAAGACAGCAGGTAGTGCTCTCTCTCTCTCCCTCTCCATAAAATTATAAGATTTTATGAAGATATCTAAAGAATAAACTTATAAAAACGTGGTTAAAATACAAAAACTTGGACGATTTTTAACAAATTTCAAGTTTGCGGACATTTTGTGAGCTTACCGTTAGAGATACGGAAAAAAATCAAGAAAACAATTTTGTAGAACATTAAATTTGCTACAGCAAAATGTTATTAGTTTTTCAATTCGACTTACGACTAAGCCACAAACTGACTTTGGAAAAAAGCTTACACTGAGAGAAACGGGTGCGGCCGCCATTTTTATTTTATTTAAGGGGTGAAAAATGGAAAAAACAGTATAGGTATATACATCGCTCGGCTTAGGAATAAGGAACATTCATGCAAAAATCATGACAATCGGTCAAGGCGTTTGGCCGTAATCGTGAGACAGACGAAATGCCGAACGGTCGAGCTAAAATGGAGACCACGCTTCCGCTCGGTCACTAAGAGAATACAAATATTTAAATAGGTCAAAATTATTATGGAGAACAGTGGCTTTTCTTAACCTATTATGTTGTAATAAAAGAAAATATGGACCAAAACATTGATGTTTTCCCTAGATCCAATTGAAAAAGAAAATTGTATATGAGCAGACCAGAAACAACATGGAGAACTCAAAAAGTACAGGCCGAAAAGCGAGTGATGAAACTCTCGATGCGCATAGGAGGAGATACATAAAACCAACTCATGTGGTTGTTGCCCCTAGCAGCTGTCCCACGCATGCGCAAACCTTCTCTTTGCCACTACGCATCCCCAAGACAGTTTCATCACTCGCCTCACAGACTGTACCCAAACACTATTTCTTTAATTAAATTCAAACTCACTCTTGCACATCCCTAATATTTTCCCAACAGTAAATTTTACCATGCAAATTTTAAATATATGAATTGTTAAAACACACCAAATGCACTAAGTATTTCAATACACTTTCTATATTTACAAATGTTTTAAATGTATAAAAACTGCGCTCAGCACACAACAAAAGCACAAAATAATATAAAACATTGATTACCTTGACCTGAATGGCAAAATCTGGATTATTTTACTTCAAAGAAGAATTTCTCCATATGAAAATAATAAACATTTGGTGTAACTAAAAATTAAGTACACAGAACACAGCAAACTACTTAACAAGGAGTTATTTGTAAATAAACGGGAGTATTAGGTAAGGTTAGCAATAAAAATGTAGATGTTTGGATTTATTTTAACATAACTTCCATGAAAAATATGTTTAATCTTTGTGAAGTAGCACAAGGTGTAAAGGACTGGGGGAAAATGTTGTATTATTCCTACAAAAAAACTTAATATTATTAAAAACAAATAATGAAAATATCAGACTTAATAAGAACAAGTTGCCTCGAATTTAGAGATATTAAAAAAACTAATATTTGACTCAGGTGTGGAAGCTACATTTGTATACACAAGATTGTAGAATCCTGCAGGTGTAGAATGAATCAATATGTACAGTAGAACCCCTTTTAACCAGTCTGGTTGGGACCGAGACCCTGGCCGGTTCATCCGAGGTTCCCGTAAAAAAATTATTTTTGTACAAAAATAACCAACATATTTCATAAATAAACAAGCAAATAAGATGTTATTGCAACTAATTTTATTGCCTGTACATACATAGATGAATAAACACCAACAAATTAAACATTTTAAACTTACAGAAACTTTGAAAACTGAATTTACGTATACATTTACTGTATCATTGTTTTAAAAAATCAGTTATTTTTTTCTGTTCTTTAACTTTTAAGGGTCTTTTATACCTTGCGTAAAACAGCAAAAATATGCACTTCGTATTACCGTGTTTCGGACGCCGTTTTTCAACCTAAAAAGTTGTGAAACATCTTAAATTGTTCTTAAAGGCTTTGTGCTTTTGTCTTATACCTCATAATTGAAAGAAATCGTAGGCAACTCCTTTTAATCAACAGTTTAAATGAGTAAAAATCGATTATTTTTAACGCATTTTTTAAGCAATAATTTCCATATTTTAAGGTAACTCGTAAAAAATATAAAGCCTTCTTTATAACTTAAAGTAGTTTCCCGGATTATTAAGTTATAAATAGAATCCGAAACACGGTATTACGAATGCATGTTTCAACGATTTTGCGGCTTGAGTCAGGCCTTTTGCATTGAAAACATACTGTACACTCGGGAGTTTTCTTCAAGGTAAAGAAGAGCCTTAAAGATTCTTTTAAAGCCAAGACCCTCCATTTTCGTATGTTCATCATGTCTAATGCCGTTGAATCTTTCTGCTGCTCAACATATTACTAAATATGTTACAAATATTACATATTTTGCACCCACGAAATTCAGTAAAGGTTCCGACAAAGCAACAGACGAAGAAAAATAAACAAAGGAAGCCGCTTTGTCAATTATTTCTAAGAAAAAATACAGTTGCCGCGAAAACAAGAGGGAAATCAAACTCACGCTCCCCCTCCGATGTTCTGCCTGCCACAACACTAATACATTGCACACCTAATGTTGCGTCAACCCGCTTTATTTTCCAGGAAATGTCCGTCAAACAATCAATGTTTGATACTTCGGCCAGTTACAGTAATACAATCTGTAAGAGAGAAAAAACTCTGTTGTTCCATGGGGTAGACCGGTTGATCCAAGGCCGGTTAAGAGGGGTTCTACTGTAACACTAAGTGAAACTGATTGATATTTTGAAAGTAGGTGCATAGGAGGATAGAGAGAGGGGTAAAAAGGAAGGAAAAATTGCTGAGTCACAAAAAATACAGTCGGAGGGAAAAAAATTACTAGAATTGTAGAAAAAATTTCAGAAGCTTGCCAGATGGCATGTGAAAGTAACATTCCCCCTCTATATGCATGCACAGTTTGCAGTCAGCTTCACTATTGAACAATTAGGATACCGTAAAATCTGTGCACGATGGGTACCACACCAACTCGCAGACGAGAACAAACAGTGTTGATTGGAATGCTGCAAACAACTTTTGCAGTGCTACCGTGATGGAGACGACTTTCTTTTAAATATTGTGACGGGGGACGAGTCATCAGTAAATCATTACGACCCGGAAGAGAAAACATAGAGCGCTGAATATCGACATACCGTTTCTCCACAGGTGAAAAAGTTCAAAACGTAACCATCCGCAAAAAACTTCTTTTGACTGTGTTTTGGGATGCTCACCGAGTTTATGTGATCAGTTATCTGGAATGAGGCGCAACAGTAAATTCTTCTCGGTACACAGAGACTCTAAAACACCTCTGTCAGAGGCAGCCTGGCATCAATAATTTTGCAACATGACAACGCCTGTCCGCACACCTCGCACGCAACTGAAGAGGATCTGCGAAACCTGAAATTTGAACCGATTTCGCACCCTTCTTACTCCGCCATTTTGCTCCTTGCGATTTAAATTTTTTCTTCTACTCAAGAGAGACCTCAAGGTGTTGTAGCAGAGCTACTTATATTTTCAATAAATAAATTCTTCGTGAGATTCCCCGGCATCGTATATACAGTCCAGCGGAAAATCAAAGTTCAAGTCACCGAGCAATTTCTTGGCCCTTAAAAGGACCTACTCTTCGTGCGAAACTAACATCATGCGATTCAAACATCAATTTCCTTCACTTAACTTTTTGGCCCTCAAAAGGGCCTACTTCAGTCAGCGCCTTGTGATTTTCCCGTAAATGCCTTTTACAGGAAAACTCGCCTAAACATCCCCAGAGCTTCACTCTATTACGTCCCCGGTCGGTATATTATCTGTCTGGCAAACATAGGCATGTTCGACCGCTAAGGACACGACGATATCGGCCGGCAATCTTCTATAATCTACGTTTGCTTTCCTCGGACGTTGACACCTCACCTTCCGAGAAAGACACTAGCATTATTTCCCCACAACTTTCTCAAGGACCGTTCCGACCACTGCAGCTGTCTGGGAAGCGAACACGTTCTCCTGCCAAGGACACTACGACCTCACTGCGAACGGCTACTTCATTTCTACCGTATAACTTCTCCCCGCCGACAAGACCTTGTCTTACGGGAAAGTTGTTCGGTAATCTCCCGCGAAACATCTATCGTAATATCTCAATAGTCCCCAGTAAATTCAGTTCCCCGGTCACGTTATATATTTAGTGGCAAACGTAGAAACGTTTGCCGAACAAAAACTAAATATATCATCGCACAAACGGCCGAAACAAAGACTTCAAACTTTCTCGGCGTTCATCCCACTACGTCCGACAAAGTTACAATCTCCCACGAAACTTCTGACAAAAATATTCTAAGTCCCCACGCGAACTTAAGAACTTGCAACCGCAAACTTAAGAATGCGCCAACAATCATCATCTTCACAGTGGTTCGGAACTCGGCAACATTACTGCACGGTAATTCGCCGACTACGTTCCGCTAAGTGTTAGATTTCGCACCTTTTCGCTGGAGAACTGTATATATAAGGGGGGAAATAGTCCAAAGATTGTCTTCGTTCACCACCACACCAAGCGAACACATCAAACGAATTTCATCAAACGAACAACAGCTCCTACCTGGACGCTGCCAAGAGAACTGAACTCGTCAACACAACTGGAACGGATCCTACCTGGACTCCGCAGGCGAACATCGAGTGAACCTCACTCCGCCAGCAAACACCAGAGTGACAACCGAGCTACAGACCTTGGACCAACACGTTGGCCGGAATAGTGCCTAACTACGGGAGAATTGGCCGGACCAGTACCACGCCGAGAGAAGTGAAGCTAAGGGAGAGTCGCCGAGTTAGTGAGGGAGTATTGCCGATCGCCAGGATAAAAGACGAAAATAAAATAATTTAATTCTAAATTCAAAATAAGTCTTGTTCTTTCGACTACGCCAACTTCACAGCGCAGCGACACAGAAAGACGCTCTTCAAGCAATCTACGGAAACTTAGTAGCTATTTTTATCCTTGACAACAGTCTTGGTGTCCGGGCAGTGCGCACCCTGCTCCGAGCTACTAGGTTTCACCACAGCACTTTGGTAAGGGTGTCGTGTACCACGCTACGCAATGCAACGAAAACGACAGCGCAGCGCTACGCATCGTTCACAGGCTTCGCCTGCAATCAAGCGCCCTTCAGGCTCACGTTCCCTAACATATTCGGCCCTTTTCAGGACCGAATTAGCGAGGCTTCATTCACCTCACTGCCCTTCAGGCTAGATTTTACCGAGGCTTCACCTCATGCCCTTCAGGCCACGTTTTCGGCCCTTAAAAGGGCCTAAACAATTTGTAGAAACTTTTATCGCCAAACTGAGCTACGTCATAATTTTTATTAAATTCAATTCACCGGAGCGACAACAAAGGGTAGTACACCTCGGTTGATGTGGTGAAAGCAGCTATCAAGTCCTGGATTCGAGAGAAGTCGGAAGAAATTTTCAGTGATAGAATGAAAAAAATTGTTACACGTTGAGAGAAATATGTTAATCTTAACGGTGGCTATGTTGAAAAATAAATATATGATTTTGAACCTTAAAAATTGTGCTTTAATGTACTTTTTGCCCGATCTTGCTATTTCTTTTTGTTCGTGTTCTACAAGCATGTGTTCATTATTTTTCAGCATACCCTCGTATATCAATACCTTAATTCATTCAATAAAGTATTAAATGCAAATTAAACATTTCAGAATTTCTAATATAATTGTGCCAACAAATATCTGATGTACGGGTTTCATCAAAATTTATATCCGTGATAATAAACACCCTCCTGATATAATGTGGAAATATAACGTCCCTATCAATGACAATTATTGAGAAAGCATTGCATAGCCTATACATATTTGTAGGTTGTGTTAAAAAATAATTCTTAATTATTGTACTTTGCTAAAACTCCCACAATGTCTACAGTGTAATAACATTTATCCCACTAAGCTTTCTTTATAAAATCAGAGTATTAGGATTTTTGGAATTGATAATTACTATTATCTTCTTTTTTTACAACAGCAACTGCTTTAATTTTGTACGATTTGTAGAAGTGACAGGAAAAACGATTTGATTCTTATAGGTTGTCATTGCAGTTCTGCAGCAAACGCTTCTTAAGTAAACTTCAGATTAGGAAAGTGAACCTAAGTGATTTATCGCTATCAATTACCTATGTGAAAATGTTGATAACTATTGTGCAACCGTTAAATAGCATACACTTTTAATTTAAAAGTATTTACTGGAAGGATTGTATGGAGTACAGTTAAAAGTAATGTTATTGGATCTGCTAGGAAGAAGGATTTAACTCCTCAAATAATATTAATGTTAATAGATTTTGAAAGAAACAAAAGAAATACAGATTGAATAATACTGGGCGTGCCATGCCCGACTGGACAGTTTATTCTAATGTGTCTTACCTCTCATTTCGCACAAGTTAGCTTTTAAAAAAACAAAAAACAAAACAAGATATTTAAAAATATACATACATTTTTTAGCAATACAAAAATAATGTAACAACAAAAACATTACTAAAAAATATTTTGTATTTTTGAATGTACCAGAGGGGGAGTTGCAAATCCAAACAACATTATCACCTTGAATGTTCACCCCTGCATGATCCCTACATCACTCCAAATAACTTTTCAATGGCTTGAACATTGTAGATTATTTTCTACAAATATTTTTTCTATCTTCGGTTGTTTTTAAAACAAATGTTGATCATGCTTAAATTTTTTTCTAAAATTTGATGGGCACTTTCTTTGTAAATTTCTTTCATCTCAGCAACAACTTAAATACTTGACTGAAGATCTTTTGGGGTAAATCTTTACATCAAACAAAGGCCATAGTCAAGCTCTGTGGCAAATATCACCTTATTGATGTACTTGATGTTCGTCTGTAGAAAATATAACCATTATTTTAGCCTCACTTCCCACAAGAATCTTCATTTCTGTAGCCAATCAAAACCCATCATCAGTTTTTCCTGTTTTTGAGTTCATATATTTTATTTCTAAAGACGTCACTCATACTGGAGTTGTTTCTAACTTGAGAACCAATGTTTATTTTTATTATACTTGAATATCCACAGTGAATTTAGGCCTTAGTAAACTTATTATGCAGTTGCTTACAAACATGCACCTTGTCCGACTCGCACATTCCAAAACAAACCAGCAAAAATAAATATTTTGCTAAGCCAAATTAAAATTTGTATAGCATTTCACGAAATTTAATATAACTAAATATTGCACTTAATTATTTTGCAATGCAAGCCACAATCTAAACAGGACAGGCTTTGCTAACTTTTTGGTGTTTTTGGAGAAGATAATTTGTTTTTACTTTCTCATCCATTTACTATTGTTTTCATCCAAATTTTCGAATTTGAATTTTTAGTGGAATATCTGTTTTTGTGCTCCCTGAACCCCCAAAAATTGTTTAGTAGAATTATCTGTGTTGGTGCTCCCTGAACCCAAAAATATTTTTAGTGGAATTATTTGTTTTGTTGCTCCCTGAACCCAAAAAAGTGGTTTTTTGGTGATGTCTGTCCGTGTGTCTGTTAAGATGTGTACAGAGCTGGAGACCATACCAACGGTCCGATTTTGATGAAATTTGGTATGTACGTGTAGTTCTGGAATATCTCCAGGCATTTTTTAAAATTTTGTATTTTTAAGGAGTTTTACCCCCCAAAATGGCCAAAACACAAGAAAAATCCAAATTTCTCTAAAACGGCTATAACAATTTTGATAAAATTTGGCTTATTTGTAGCCCTTAATGTACCCTACCATCTGCAAAAAATTGCATCTTTCTAAAAATTTTAAACGAAAATAGAATCTTTTGCAAATTCTAAAAATTTCTAAAAAAAATAATAATTGATTTTTGTGGGATTTTTGTCAAAAAGGGGGTTGTTTTTGAAAAATGTTCAAAACCTTTTTTCGTGCATCTATACAGGCCTAATTGACATGTTTGTAAATTTGTTTGAAATCGATCGAATAATTTTTAATAATAATATTTATTAGTTACTTTCCTACTTGAATGTGCCCCCCCCCCTCCTACTTTAATACAATTATGAATCACAGTGAATCTGTTTAATAATTTAAATATGTTTGTGAGAAAGTAAGTGGCAGTTCCTGGTACTAAGAAAGGATTTTAAAATATTTCGCATTTAAAGGTTGAAACAATCCCTAAAACCATAAATATTGTTTGTTTTATATCTCAAAAACGATATGGCCTAGGAACGTGGAATTTGGTACACATATTGCTCATAGGCCATAGAGTGTACTATAAGAAATAATTTTCAAATATTTTACGTTTAAAGGTTGAAACAACCCCTAAAACTACAAATATTGGTTGTTTTATACCCCAAAAACCATTTGTCCTAGGAACGTGGAATTGGGTACACATATTGCTCATAAGCCCTAGAGATGCACTATGAAAGAATTTTTAAATATTTGCGTTTAAGGGTTGAAACAACCCCTAAAACCATAAATATTGGTTATTTTATTGCTCTAAAACCATATGACCTAGGATCATGGAATTTGATACACTATTGCTCATAGATGCTAGAGGCGCACTAAGAAAGCCAGCTGAATTCCTTTTAATGAAAGGATGGCGGAACATCGCTGCTCGAAAATGTTTGAAGTGATGCAAGAAATATAAACAAATCAAAACTACTGTGTTTTTTTTATGAGTAATTCATATTCTACACACTATTAATTACACTATACTGTATATTGATGTACTGTAATCCTAAAAATGTAATTTTAACTTTAATAAAGAACATAAGGTAGCCTACAAAGAGATTTTTTAAATTGTTTGATTTTCAAAATAATTCAAACATACAAAATACTGCAGTATTAGATGCAGTATGTTCATGGCTTATTCGAAGAAAATTTTATCTGAAACGGCTTCCCTCCTTTAGTTTGGTTGTCCGGGTTTATATAGTACTTTGTTTTGAACATTTTTTTAAAATAAGTAAGAATGTACGTATTTTTTATTAAAAAAAAATCATGATCACTTAAATGTAAAATTTTCTTTTTTACAATAAATGTTTGTATGACAAAACAGAAGTTGAATTATTGTATGACTCAATTACATATCTGTTCTATTACCCATCACTTCTTCTCACTATTTTCTCTTTCCAAACATCCCTTCCTTTCTCTCCCCCCCCCCCCCAGACCTAGATTTCAGAGGTCAGTATCCTAGGGCCTTTTGTCAGGGGCCCCCAACATGGCAGGCAAGGAGAGTCCGGCCAGCCAAAATAAATGCTAAATAACGACCTAAAAATATCTAATTGTTCACGTGCAATATCTTTGCGATAATTTCTTTATTTGATATGCATTATTTATGCACCACCGGATACTATCGAGTGCACACCGGTGCTAGTCACGACTGTTTTAATTAGTGTTTGTGTATGTGTTGTGTGTTTTGACTATTGTTTTAATATTTGACGATTCCTGCAGAAGGAATGAAAAAATAAAAACTAAGGAGAAGTTCTGATGATGAAGTTGCGACTTTGAAACTAGTCAGAGACCAAAATTGAAGTCACAAGACGGAACTTTTAAGGTAATTTATTATATTATATTTAATTTCTTTATTCTTGTGTTTGTGAGTATTAATAGAAAACAACAGGGTATTACATTATTTTTTAGTACACTTGTTGTCTCCAGGGGAAGAGTTTGTAGTGCATACAGTTGCCGAAACGACCTATCCACCAGACTTTTCCCCTTCCTCAAATGTCTATTGTAACAAGTATATTTTTTTTTAAATTAAAAGACATTTATAAACAATTATTTTTTAGAAGGAGGCCGACCAAGTATTTTTTCCCGGTACAATAGAACCTATGCTCAAGTTCACCCAGGACCTTTAAAGCTGTATACAGCTCTGGTCAACTTATCTTCTATATTATCAGCTACCCGTAACCATTATAAATTTAATCTACACTTCAACTAAAAGTGCAATGTCTAAACAAAGCGCACAAAAAGTACAAGTGCTTAGAATAACTTATCTGCATAGTGCTAGTGCTAAGACAGAAGAAATACCCGTGATATCTTACCAAAGACTGAAGCAAATGGTGTGTCACGACAAACTGCGCCACATACCATAGAGAGTAAAGTGTTGATGAGAGACCCTTGACCGCCAGTTGTTGTCGCGCTGGCTATTTCTGAACAACACAACACAACACATACAAGGTTACACTGTCTACTTATAAAACAAAGCTGAATGACTATTCAGTTATACTACCATGACTTTGGTAGTTATGGTTATAAAAAATAGCCTGACTTGGTGGCCTGGTTACAAGTGGTATAACTGACTTTTAAAAACAGAAACGCAATGAATAATACTGCATATTCTAACCTTGGTAAAGTGGTTATTTGGGTACATTTTGCTGCAAACTGTTATTTAGTTTTGAGTTATTGACTTTGTCCTACTGGTATAAATATTTGTAACATGCCCTTCTTAGCATTATCCCAAAGGTTTTTCTGTACATGACCCTAATTAGTAGGCTGTAATTTAAGCTAAGTTAATTTTTGTTATTTAACTTACTCATAAAGTTATTTTTGATTTAGGCACTCATCTTTTGTTAATTTTTCCGATTATTACAAATTATTTAGTTTATTCGTGGTAAGTTTTAAATGAGCTGTTAATTTCTTAATTTAATAATTTGGTGTGTTATCGGGTAATTGAAATATATGTTTAGCAATAAGCCGTAGAAGTTGTTCTACTTGGTTATAATGTTTATAGCCCCAGACTTATGCTGCGTAACATACCAGCGATCTTTACACCGCATTAAAACATGACCATTTTGCCGAAAGCGGTACATTTTTATTTACTATAAAAATGTTCCATACACTACTAATTGCAGCTTGAGCAGTTATTAGTTTTTGGATTTAAAAAACTAAAATTATTTTTTACATTTAGAACTCGGTTTAGACAAATTGTTTTCCTATACATTTAAATTACATATAGATCATGTGATGAAGGCATGGCTTCCAAACTATTTCGCAAAAGAAGCTATAGCTGGTAAACTGGTATTGGTTTAGGGATTGGCAAATTAATATTATGAGACAAACATACTGTGCCTTTTGATAAAGGAATATCTGACGCAGAAAAGTGGAAGGGTAGATGTTTGCTGTAGTCAAAATTATTCGTTGTCGCAGTAAACAAGACAGTTTGTTTGCTGCGATGAGCAGCCGTTGCCATCATATTTATAAAACATTAGATTTTGAACTAGGTACTAAAATGTATGTAAACGATTTAAAAAATATTTCAACAACCAAATGGCTTATCAAATTTAATGTAGGTGGGAATTATTATACTTAACGATAGACCATGGGCAGAGGGAGGTAATTTCGATTGCTCTTCATGCAATTTGCATGAAAAAGACGAAGTTTTCCATTTCATTGCACGCTGTCCTATATTAACGGTAATTCGAAGACATTACGTCAAAAGTTTTTTATTATCCAGGGATAAATTTGGGCAATATTTAAATGGGAGGGATTGGGCCCGGCTTGCGAAATATGTCCAACAAGCATGGCATTTAGGTGGGGATTAATACAAGAATTTAATTACTAATCCATATATCCAGAGAAATTAATTAATTAAGTTGTTTGTATAAATATAATATATTTTTAGTTTATGAAATAAGACTTTAGGAATTCAATGTTAGGCAGGAAATAGTTGCCTGTATATGTGATATTATATTATCCTGTCAGTCATACTTAGAGAAAACATTGCAAAATAAGTAATAAACAAATCGTCCTCATTGAAAGGATCTTTGTCATCTTTGTGGTTCCATTTTAGAAGACTAAAATATAATTTGTTGCCTGAAAAATTATCAGGCCACGGTCCAGTGTTATGTCTGATCAACAGAGGATTGTACTATGCAGTTCAATTCATTGCGTTTCTGTTTGAAATATTAATACACACAAAAAGCTAAAGCTTACAAATACAAAACAATAAAGCACATAAAAGCTTTAAATGTTAATAAAGTTATGCAAAAAAGTTTATTTTAAAACAAACAGAACTAAACATTGATCTTTTCACAAACCAAGCAAAATCTAAAATATTGATTTAAATCAAAAATAGAAGGTGCAGGGAAATGCATATTGATTGCCCCTGATATTCCCTGCTTGCAGTGATATTGAAATTAGCTATTTACATTTAGGGCTTGTAACGATAAGCGTTACAAAAAATAAAAATAAGGCTCTTTGTTTATCAGCCCCACGTTGGGAAAGCCATTTTGTAACGATATGCGTTACAAAAGATAAAAATATGTAAAGTTATAGTGAGTAAAAAAAAATGGGGTTCGGTAAAAAGTTCAAAAATTAAAAAAAATATGTCTTAAATCAAAAATAAAAAAAAACGCTATATGTGGATTATCTAATAACTACTGATATCTCTTCATCGCCTCCTTTACTTATTCACTTTAAAAAGAAAAATCGTCGCTTATATAATACTCAGAATCACCTATGTACCTCCTAGGCCCATTGCCTCACTTCTAAAATAAATTATCACCCACCTTAACTCACATAACATCTTCCTCCCAGTCTCAACGTAGAACAATATTATTTTCCTCACCTTACTTTAACTCACCTTACTATAATTCACCTTATTATAACTCACCTTACCTAACTCCCATAATCTTAATAAAAAATAATGATCACAATATTTTCGATAATCCACATATAACCTCACTTATGCTTAGTCTGCATATATTTACTTGCAATTACCAATTATTCAAAAATATTTACTAATTAATTTAATTTTCTTAGGGGTGGGAACCTGGCTAAAAAAGTAATG
>JAGFPH010003081.1:106446-120618 GCA_018207615.1 Philaenus spumarius
AAATAAGTTGTTTACTTTAAACTTACTCAAATGTCAACAGATGATTTTTGATTTAGGTTATGTTATTGTTGGTGTGTTTTAGGTCTGATTTGTTGCTGTGTAATTGAACTATAGGCTTTTTATTTTTGTTATAAATATTTTACTTACACTTTCGCTTTGGTTATATTCAGAGTTTTAAAATCGCATCAGTATGCTACAACTAAAACTAGGAAGTTATTGGTTCTAAACAGCTGATATTATTAATAATTATATATATTATTTTTGAGGTTATTATTAATCCTACACTTTTATTATAAATAAAACATAACATATGTTTTTAGAAGGTCGCACCGGGGGTTGGCGTGCGGAGCATGCAGGGGTCGCCCCTAGTATACATTTAACTTTGATTTGTCTATCCATGCAAAGCCAGATCGGGTAGCTAGTAGTTATATATAGTTATAGTTATACTGTATTAATTACTTTAATTTCAATTATTTAAAAGAAAATACTAATAATTATAATGTTTTTCTATTGTTTTCACTTTTTTATTGAAACAAAATCATTGAAAAATCAAAATACATATACTTTTGCAAATAAAATAAGAAATAAAACATACAAATTATACACCTGAAACCAAAAATGCAACAATATAAATTGTGAACGTAATAAATTATATATATATTAGTGCTTTGAAGGAATGCGTATAGTTTACATATAGATAGTAATTACATTCTAGTCAGAAGTGATACCAATCTAGGGTTAAAAAAGACCAAAATTTACGTAGTTTAAATTTGATAAAACCTAAACTCCTTTTTTTATCTGGAAAGACAGCCTTAACATTTGCAAATTTGATATTCACGGTTGTGTCTAAAAACCTAACTCCCATAAATGTTACAGGATTTATTTTTAAATACACTCTAAAGCACTCTAAAGCACACTCTTAAGTTTTGTAAAAATGCCTCCAATAATTGATTCAAAGCATTAAAACTGGTGAGCAATAATCCCTTAACAGGTAGAGGCTGGTTATATCTTTGTGTAGGCTGGAAAGTAGGCCTACCTTGTAAATAGCAAAACCTATTGTAAGACAATCTCTTCCGATCCTTCTCTGTGCTCTCCTGTTCTTCTGCATTAAACCAACTATCACAGTACATTTGTTCTCTTCATCTTCCTCATCAGGATCTGTTAAAGTGATTGTATACTGAGGGTTGCGGGAAAATGTTTCTGTAAGGAACAGAAATAAATGTAAATTAACTATTAAATTAAAATGCCTTACTAATATATAAAAGAAAAAAAGAAGAAAATAATCCTAAACTATAAACAAACTAGGCATGCAATGCAGTTGTCTGCTTGCAATATTGAGCGGAGCAAGTATTTTCTTAATCAATACTTTGGAACACCTGACTTAAACAAAACAACAATTGCACAGAAAATTACTGAATTTACAAACAGCTGCAAAACAACAATTGCACATAAAACTATTGTACTTACAAACAGCTGATAGTAACAGTCTGAAGTTAGGGTACGAACAGAACAAGTGGGTCGCGGTGGAGATGGAGGTCGCGGTCGATGTCGACATCCATGTAAAAGAAACACATTGTAGTGAATGGAAGAGAACAAAGCAAGTAAGTCGCGGTGGAGGTTTAGCGCGATGCCATCCAGGAGGTTTACATCGATGCTTTTGAAAATCAAATGAGTTTGTTTTACATGGATGTCTATTGCACGGTCTACAAGGATGCTTCCCTGTGATTGGTGGGTTCAAGGCCAAATTGCCACCCCCCTCCACAGCAACTTGCATACAACACGTCTGGCGTCTGTCATTTCTTGCGATAGGGTACTCCAGTTGCTACCTATTTTTTAGTACAATCTCTCTTGCGTATTAAGTTCATTTTTGAATTTAAAGTGCTAAATATGAAGGAAGATCTGATAGCAACTGTGCAGCTCACTCCCGTATGGTGGGATAAGACCCACAGACAAAATCATAACCGGCTTCTTTTCGAATTTATCGGATGCACTGAAAACCGTCTGTTGTGTGTATTACCTATCAGCCACCACTTGGTGACAGCTGACATTTCATCACTTGACTCACACAACATCGCAAAAGCACAATCTTCTTGTCATTCAAATTTAATCAAACTGCTTCACTTGACAGAGGTCCTAGCTCGACTAAGCAGCGCAGGTAACCTCCTTGCTATGTGCTGTCGACATCAACCGCAACTTAACTAGTAGCATCCACCGCGACCTCCACCTCCACCGCGACCCACTTGTTCTGTTCGTACCCTAAGATATGATCCTTTTAACAGCTGTATAATCAACACACAGTAAATAAACCAAATAAAATATTTTTTCTATTAAAATAACATTGTAACTTTAAAGGGCCGTAGGGCAAAACCCTGACATCCGATTTGGACCATTTCAGATTTATACCTTCCCATAGTTGGTTACTATGACCGTACCAAATTTCGTGCGGATCACTTTAGCCGTTCAGGAGGAGTATGTGGAAATAAAAAGCCAGAGTGTAGTATAAGAGCTTTGCTCCCTCCGCTCAATAAAGAAAGAAACAATACACCAACGTTGTACAGCTGTTAGATTCTTTATGAGTAAACTTATAAACTAATGAATTATTGCCAAATCTACACTTTCTACATAAAATAAACATAAGAAAATAACATTATAAAATTAACTTGCACTGTCTAAAAGTAGATAACCGTCACTATCCGACTCCAACAAAACAAACAATATACTTACATAAGGTTACAAAATTATAAAAACCAAAACAAGCTTTCTATCACACTTTAAATAAAATATTCAAAACAATATGAGTTACTAAATTAAATTTTCATAAAACTAACCTAATACCTAACCTATTTATGAAGTAAATATACACACTAAACACTTCTTTATCTATCACTCACATACACTCTCTCTTTCTTTCAAATAATTCCTAAAAAATGTCAATTCTAGAACTTAGTTTTTTTTCAAAATTATCATATTTTGTTGATTTTTTCACACTATTCTGTTCACTGGATTGCCTCGCTATCTGGCAGAAAGGTTTGTTTTTAGCTCAAATGTAAATGCTACCGACACAAGACGAGGAGTTTCATTATTACTTATACCCAGGCACAGAACTGAGATATTTAATAAATCATTCACTGTGACAGCATGCAGGCTCTGGAATTCAAAGAGTTTGAAATGCGTCAATGATCGTGTTCAGTTCAAGAAGGCTTTGGATTGTTGGTTCTGCGGCAGTTTTGGTTAGTTTCAGGTGCTCGGGATAACTTTATAGAATCTTTGTTTTAAAAAATTTAACATTTTTGTTTTATATGGTTTTATAAAATGAGGTCTATTGTTTTTTAGACCTGAGCTAAAAAAATATTATTATTCTTTAATAAATCAATCAACAACAATAACTTCTGCATGTTATTGTTTATGGAATAATATATTAATAATAATAATATTTATGGAAGTAGGATGTTTTTGGTTGAGTGCTGTCAACACAATTCTATTAACCGGAACTCTCATACTAAAAGTGTAGTACGATTAACTTTATGATATTTTTTTAATAAAAGACAAACAAGCAAATAGATTAATCAAAAACAATAATAAACAAACATTTCTGAATTTAATATTTACATAATTTTATAATTAATAAAATATTTTGAAATTCTATTCATATTTCCTTTTAATTTAAGCCCAACAAAATTTGTTTTTAAACTACAATTATTCATAATCCTAAAAAACATACATCATTACCTTCATGCATCATAATGTTATTGCATATAATTTTAGTTGAATTCCATTTCCATTACTGTGATTGTGGTACCACCAGTAGTAATAATGATATCTAAATTAAAATATTACAAGCAATTGAACATATAATTATTGAATTAAGTTTTAAGTGCCTATATTTGTGATAAAAGGTTATCGTTTATTTTTAGTTTACTAATAACACTACTCACTGCATTGGCTGATTTCACACTTACCTACACGACACCGACTCGGCACCGACCCGATACAGCAATAATACCGATATCGCCACGATATCGGCAGACGTCTTTCACATTCACCGACTCGACGCCGATACCGACACGACAAATTGTACCAAAAAATACATAGAACAAACAAGGATGTTCAAAAAAAAAGTTTAAGGAACATAATCCGTCTGCCAACAAATTACATAGCTAATAAAATAAACGGTATCAGTTAACTGACACAAACCTTCTCCCAACTTACTGTAATCAAAATAATATTGTTTTTAATCATTTTATTTTTTACTACTTTTTAGAAGAAAACAAAAAAATAATATTCTACCTACATCAATTGTATAAAAAAATTATTGTCCCAGGCGGGATTCGATTGCGCGACCCTTTGAATTACTGGCCGTACTCGCTACCGTGGTGCTACCCTGTGCGGCCGCTCCCGCGATGCTAGATTGACAACACAAACTTGTTTATTTTTAAACATTTCCCCATAGTTATAAAACGCCGAAGTTTTGATAAAAGCGGGTGGTGTCATTTTGTTTGGCATCTTAAGCACTATAAATACTGAAAATTTGATCAAAATCGTTAGAGCCGTTTTTGAGAAATTTGCATTTTTGTCGTTTTTTATGGGTTTTTAGGGGTAAATTACCCTTAAAAATTAAAAATTCCAAAAAATGAAAAAAACGCCTGGAGATATTAGGGTTTAGTACCTACATACCAAATTTCATGAAAATCGGACCAATAGTATCCTCTCTGGTCGTGTATACATACAGACAGACTGACAGACAGACACCACTCTAAAAACACTTTTTTGGGTTCAGGGAGCACCAAAACAAAAAATTCCACTAAAAATATTTTTGGGTTCAGGGAGCACCAACACAGATAATTGCACTAAACAATTTTTTGGGGTTCTGGGAGCACCAAAACAGATAATTCAACTGAAAATTCAAATTCGAACATTTTTACGAAAACAATACTTTCTCCATATACTGCGTACAGGGTGGAGAAAGTAAAAAGTAAATGTGTGCTGTCGTGGAACCCCCTTCAGGAACGAAGTTCATCACACCTTTTCTTCAATTCTTTTACCAGCCTTAAAGGCAACATACACACATAATGTTAATCTTTCAATTGCCGTTTATTATATATTGTTTTTTATACAAATATTTGCTGTTTCCATACGTTTAATGTTATTATAATAAAGGTGTAGAATTAATTATAACATCACAGCTAAGATGGTAAACACAGTTAAATGTCCATTAATTGTAAATACATTCAATAAACATAAAATGTTGGTTCACTGTCTAGGCCTAACCTAAAATTATTGTGTGTTTGTTAAATTTATTTTACCTATCTTAACGGCAAAATACATACAATGATTTTAGGTTAGGCCTAGACTTAAAAAAATTATTTTCCGATATCTTTATTCAGTGAAAAATTGTTTGTTCATGTCTTCAGTAAAAAAACAAACAGGGCTTACTTTCTACAAGTTTAATTAATGTCACGACATCATATTTAAAATTAGACATATTTATTATTTATCTAACAGAAAAAAAATATTTAACGAGGCCAAATTATTACTGATTGATTATCATAGCAACCAGTAAACAAACTGAGACGATATCGTTCCGATAATGAAGGGAGACCAGCAGCTCGCCGACATGTCGGCGCCTGTAACGAAACCACACTGATATATCGGTGAGTGTGAAAGATACTCTTAAGTTTAAGTTATTTTTCAACATCGTTCCCATATCGTGTCGGTGCCGAGTCGGTGTCGTGTCGGCAAGTGTGAAATCAGCCATTCACTGAAATTACAAGGTTTGCTTTAAACTTTAAAGAAATAAAAATACAGTAAAAGACTTACGTAGATTATTACGACAACCTCCTGCTGTAACTCCTCGTACCCATTCACCTTCATACACACTCATTTCCCAACGCTTTTTGTCATTTTTCGAAAGCTCATCTTCACTCAGTGAATCTGGATTTAAATTACAAATTTCAAGCCTCATGAAGTATTTAATAAAATCTCTGTAGGACATCCAAAACTCTCCATCTTCTTCGAAAATTAAACCGATTTCTTCTTTTTCACTTTCTGGGATGAATCTCCATTCGGGTGATCTAAAAAGAAATAAAACCACTGTTTGTAAATTACTAGTAGTATGGTATGTATTCACAATACAAATATATATATACTTATCCCGTCCAGAAAGTAAAGAACGAATGCGCATCGCGTGCGGCGCAGATCCCCCACTACTGCGATTACGTGCGCGGCCGCTTGCCCCTTCCTTTCTCTTCAGTGTGGGGTGAGTCTCGTTGCTGTGTGGTCACACTACTGGTTTTCGCAGCGTTTTAAAATGACGGCTCTAATCGTAAATCCCGCCAAATGTGAAGTACGGAGTGTAATCCGCTTTTTGAATGCTCAAAAAGTTAAGCCCATTGAAATTTATAGGCAAATTAAAGCTGTGTATGGTGAAGATGCGATGAATGAGTCATCAGTAAGAAAGTGGTGTATCATGTTTAACCAAGGAAGAACTAACGTGCATGATGAAGATCGGAGCGGGAGGCCATCACTAGTCACGGATGAACTGAAGAAAAAAGTTGAAGAAACAATTCAGGAAAATCGACGTTTCACTTTGACGACTTTACATAACTCTTTTCCACAAATTTCACGATCACTCCTACATGAGATAGTGACAGATCATCTTGGTTACAAGAAAGTGTGTGCTCGGTGGGTGCCTAAGATTTTGACGGACGACCATAAGGCGAAACGCATGGGGGCAGCCCTTGAATTTTTGACTCAATATGACAAAGATGGAGACCAATTTCTTGATCGTATTGGTACGGGAGATGAAACATGGGTTTCGTATAAGACTCCAGAATGTAAGCGTCAGTCAATGGAGTGGCATCACACAAATTCGCCCTCAAAACCCATAAAGGAAAAACCATTGTTGCAGACTCGCAAAGTCATTGCAACGGTTTCTTGGGACCGAAAGGGATTAATCCATGTGGATTTCATTCCACGAGAGGCAACAATAAACTCAGAATCCTACTGTGAGACTCTTCAACGACTTGGCCGCGCCATCCAAAACAAGAGGCGTGGAATGCTATCGGCTAAAGTTTTTTTCATTCACGACAATGCCCGGCCTCATGCCTCGGCACGAACGCGGCTAGAACTCCAAAGTTTGAAGTGGGAAATCGTTAGTCATCCTCCCTACAGCCCTGACCTAGCACCTAGTGATTTTCATCTGTTTTCAAAGTTGAAGCAATTTTTGGGTGGAAAACAGTTTGGAAATGATGATGAACTTAAAGAAGCAGTGATAATATGGCTCAAATCTTTCGCGGCTGATGAGTATAACATCGGAATAGAGAAACTGTTAACACGTTATAACAAGTGTCTCGACAACAATGGCGATTACGTAGAAAAGTAGAATAAGGTACTGTGGGTGTGTAAATAAAGTTTTGGTGTTGATATCTTTTGTTTTTATTTAACCATGCTAAAACGTTCTTTACTTTCTGGACGGCCCTCGTATATATAAGAAATTTACAAAAAATTAAAGTACGGTAGTTCAAAAGATCTTAGGGTTTAAGTTTGTATTTATATTTTCCCCAAATTTGATAAATGTGGATCTCGGTTGTTGGTTTTCAGCATGCAATAACTGTTACTTCTGTACACCTTAAGTCTGTAATATAAAAAAACTTATAACTGCAGTAATAAATAAAATAATATTGTAAATAAATATACAGTCAAAAAGTATAAAAGAAAAAACATAAATCTTAACTTTTATTATTTAGCATACTTATACTTACTCCTTACTGTTATAATGTCACTACAACCGTAATTAAGCTTAGGAGAAAGTTAAAAGCCTATATTGCGGCTACGGGCATCACCAAGTCGTCAATCACTGTTTTCTGACACATGTCTAACTTTAAAACTATAATATGTGAGAAAAACTTGAGTAAAGGAACTGTATTAAATTTTGCCAAGAAATCATTGATGCTCAAGAGGATATTATTCATGAAATTCAGCAAGCTTTTGGTGAGACTATGAATATTACAAGAACTTGAGGATTACAATCGTTTTAACAGGCAACTTAACAAGCCATAAAGACAAAATTATTCACTAAATAGAAACTTTGTGCATAGAAGACAGTCGAATTACTGTCTGGGAGGTTGGAATAATCGTTGGTTCAACATGCCACAGACGTTAAAAGATGGAACAAAAGCAGCACCGATTTGAACTTTCACAGAACATGATCGACTGCTAATCTAGATTTCTGACTTTGATCACAGGTGATGAATAGTGGATATACGGGTATGACCCAGAAACAATGAAAAATTTATCATCGCCACAGACATAAAAAAGCAAGACAAGTGTGCATCAAAATCAAAGTCATGCTGCCAGTTTTTTCAACTCACATGAGACAGTGCATTATAAGTAACCACTAGAATGCTAAACAATTAACAAAGATTACTATTTTGAGGGTCCATGTTTTTGTGCAGCATAAAAAGTCCAACCTATCGGCAATGGAAACTTGACGACTTCACCACGGTATCATATCTAACATAAACTTTTTCACACTCTTTAGACCCTTTAGGTCATCCTTCCAACTCTAGAAACTCCTTGCCGTAGTAACTTTTTGTTATATGCAATGTTGAATAATGTCACTGCAAGGGAAGGCATCGGTCAAGCGAAGTCATCATACAAAAATACTATGAAATCAGCTATACTAAAAATGGGAAAAATTACTTCCTGAAACATTTCCCAAAGTTTCAAGACTAGTGGATGAAGTGTATATACAGTAGAGCGTTGATAATCCGAATGTCAATAATCCGAAACGTCAAAAATCCGAACGTGTTCTGAGGCAGCCCCTGCAAACATATAGTTTTCGTTTTTGTAAATTCCAATTATTGCGTCGTTAAAAATTTCACAAAAATCTTCAACGCAGTTTGACATTATTATATCTTTTTAAATACTTATTAATACCTGCTCTCACACGCCCTCACAACAGACTGGCTGTCAGTATTTTCACTGTCACGCTAATAAGCTGCTTTAGCGCTAGCAGTAAACATACAAAAAGTTCATTCATTTCTCTTTGTGTAATCATTATAACAGTGTGTCGTACATACAGTAGTGTACTGTACAGTATTTTTTTAATTTTTCGTTTGTTTTAACTATAATGTACAAGAGAACTTTTAATTATGTACTGTACTGTAATTGAGAGTTACAAGTGTAATCATGTTGGCCCTACTGTGTACGTGCAGGTTCTTCTAAATCATAATATGTAAGTAGTCTTACATACTGTATTGTAATTACATTACTGCTTGTACTGTTTAACAACTTTAATCGATTAAAGGGCATAAATGGAATTTTCTTGGTTGTTTTCAAAAATCCGAACAAATTGATAATCCGAACCCCCCTCGGCCCCAATTAGTTCGGATTTTCGACGCTCTACTGTACATGCATTCTAAAGCGGAGTATTTTGATGGCTAAAAATGATAAAAACCTGTAAGTAAACAATTGTTTATTTTCTCCTAAAGTCTGATTCAACTTACTTGTCACTCCAAGGTCCTTTCCACTCGGCTTCGTTTCCCCAAGGATTTCGTAGCCTAAGCAATGGTATCTTGCCTGAAGAGTTTGGTGTGTTTATGTCTACGTATTGTACTCTGGTGATACTGTAAGCGTGTCCTTTCACTAGGCCTTCTGGTGTTTGCATTTCTGTTACTGAAGGATCGGCCTATAAGAAAATAACATTAATTAGCACATTAGGCAAGTGATTATTAAAATAAATAATTGCCAGTTACAATAGTGTAAAAGCTCTCTAAGAGTGATGAATATGTCATGGGAATGTACATCAGGATAGATCAATAAAGATAACTTTCCATTAACACGGCTAAGGACACACATGTGAGCTAGACACTGAACACTATAAGGAGCGGCCGACGCACATGTGCGCTCAGCACTAATGTCGTATTTGGCGGTAAACTGTAGTTTAGTTCTTAGTGATTGAGGTTATGTGATGTTGTGGTGTTGTTACTAATATATTCGATAACATAAAACACACTTTCGTTTTGAAGTGAATTGTTTATTGTTGTAATAATGTCAATGGGTGTGATAATGGAGAACCTGGTCCATCTCGCAAAAGAAAATATACCGAAGTGCAATGTGTTGACCCTAATAAACTTAGTATGAGTGAATTGGACGACCTTTATGTTGATTCTGTTGCATTTTGTACATATCTGTAAAGAAAACAAAAGATAATACAACAATAAATGTTGGACTCGCCCGTAGCACCACCTACGGAAAAAAGAGAAAATTTTAAGCCTATGTGCTATGTACGCACACTTTAAAATATTAGTGATTATTGCGTGGAAAGGTTCAAAATACAAAATAAAGTAATTTCTATTCATTTAGGCTATAAATATAAAAAATAAAAGGCCAGCTCCTGGGATAGAAAATACGGAATTTGCATAGCAGTGAACGTGATAAGTTGTTCAGTTATTGTTTTTTATGTGTTGTTTTTATGGTTCAAAGTTTCTTTTAATCTGTGTGCACACAAATTTGACTCTGAACTCTTACTTATAAAGAGCAAATACAATTCATAAATACAAAAAAGAAGTTGGATAAACTAATAAAACAAATTTAATTGAAATGACTAATTTAACTAATTTTTAACTTACTTCAATGGAGCAGCCCATTAGAGAATTTCTTTCGTGTGCTTTCAAGAGAATTTGAAACAAATTTGGTGGAGCTTCCTGCAATTCGTACATCTCGGAAACACCGCCTGTAAAGTCCTCCATAGCTTCACAAGTACTTCCTCCTTTAAGCGCTTCGTACGAGCCATGCAGTCTAGAATAAGGACAAATAAACAATTTATAAAAATTGGAAACCAAAGTTGTAACAAAGTTCAGTTGGAATATTGTTTGTATACTTTTCAGATAAAATAGAAACTGAAAGGTAATTCAATTTACATTATGACATGTAATGCTGTTTTGCTCCATCACACTTAGTCTTTCTCACTATAGAACTACTTAAAACCCTTCATAAACTATGTTCTGTTGATCTTTGAAGGCAATCCATTTGCGAGCATTCCATCTTTATTAGAAACTGGTGTTTCATTAATTACAGTAGAGTCAAACCTTTCTGAAATTTTATTATCTTAGTATCCACATTACCAGGTTAAATCAAGACCAGACTGGACTTGGTCACTCCGGGAAAACTCTATCTATAATGAGCATCTTTCAAGAAAGCCCAAACTCATTATGTTTGATTATACTTTGACAGTACTGACTTAGAAAACTCTTTGGAATCCATTCGCCAGGTGACAATAAAAGCACAAACATAGTTGGGAAAATTCTGAACCTCACGAGAGTTGCTGGGTTTTGATCAACTGAGGCCAGAAACAAAGTATGCACTAAGCTGATGTGCAAGACACTCCTTTTTCAGGAATCTACAGCAAATCCAGTGATTGAAAAGTCGCCTAGCCTGAATGTATTTTTGTTTTATAGAAATTGTTGTTTTATTAATTATAGTTAAACCTTAGTTAAACAAGTAATCATATTACCTAAGAAGTAGCCAGGATAAATTTTTATAGTGATTATAAATGGTGCGTAAACCTTTTACAATTGACAAAGGGGAAACAATCAAGCCTGTCGCCATTTGTTACAAAGCCTTTTTGAGGAGTTAGGGAATAACAAAACTCTATTCCGAGCACTAAAAAGTGAATTTGAAAGATGTAGTTACTGGTTGGGAGGATCTTGTGAATAGGTAACACGAATACCTATGAAAAAGTTGGCAAAAAATTTGCCTAAAGAAGAAGACCCCAGTAAACCAAACAGCGTCGGGATACGTTTGTTGTACTTGTAATAGCTGCCAGAGTTCCGAAGAAGACAATTAATTATGAGAGATGAATAAAGACAATTTAAATAATTAAATTTAGACACTATCGTTGATTTAATGATAACTCTTTTGATATTAAGATAACCAATATTTTTTAGATGTCTTACAAAACCCACGTTGTGAGACTGGAACATTTTTAACCCTACAACTGTCAATGTTAATGTTTTGCAACGCCAAGTCATTTCGGTGCGTGTGCAAGCATATTTTCAAAAATTCGCCAAATATAGTAATTGTATACCAATCCAAAAGTGTTCTATACCTATTTTGTAGAGAAAGGTTAAAAAATCCATAAATGTAATTAAAAAAATTATTGATGTAAAATTGTAAAAGTTATTAGCTCAAGAAGCAAAAAATGTTCAGTAACGAAAGGAAAAAGTTCAACTTTAGGCATACCGGTACATAACAAGTAGTAAACATTTTTTGTAATTTTTTCGTAAATGTAAAAAAGTTTCGTAATTTAGTTCTAAATAGAACTGTATAAAACATTTATCGATTTCAAATTTATTATTTTGAAAAAACCAGTTTTTATGTTCCAAATACACGATTGCTAAAAGAAACGCCTAGTCTGAAACGTAATTTACTAATTTATGTTTTGCCCCAAAACAAAATATTATTATAACAAAGTGTAGAGAATAAATCAAAGAATGAACTGTATACTTGTATATTACCTTATCATAAAAGTGTTTTACTTAGAATCAATTGAATTACACAAGTGAGATGAAACAAATGAAACCTCGTGAGGACAAAGGAAATTCAAAATATGACCGTTGAAGACAATGGAAACAGCCTTGTTTTGCAAACTCAAGCGGTAATGTGAATTCTGTGCAAATATGAAATTTCAACTGCTGTTTAAATAACATCTAAAAAGTCAAATATAGTTTCCTTTACACCAAATGAAAGATTGAACTTTGGTCTATAAATAGATATAAAAAGTCTATTGAAATAATTCGAATTATAAAAGATATCTCGAACGCAAAATGTGTTGTTTTATTAGTTGAAATCTGCTCAATTGCAAAGGTTTACAGACAATTCCATATCTTTGGAACTATTTGTCCGATTTTTTGATTGGATGGCAGTTTCAGATAGGTAAAAGTGTGATGAATCCTACAGTATACAGATATAACTCAGAAAAAATAACGGGCGGGCTGTAAGGAGAGACATAGAAACGGGAATTAAAGGTAGTTTCGGCGCATTAAAATTCGCATTGGCTTTTAGAAAACTCAAAAACTGCAAAGATGATTACGTATGTAAATATACGTTTTAGAAAAAACTTGTAAATGCAAAAATTAAAGTTTAGATCATTTCCTTTCCAACGGTTTTTTATTTATTGTGATTGGATGATTTTTAGTGGGTGAAATATTCAAGTCAAGTTGAGTTGTCATAGGCTACACAATTCACTACGGCAGGGCGTTGAGACCACTCAATTTGAGTGGTCTGACAGTTAGAGGGTCAAAGCTGTTCAAATATTCTTTATTAAATTTTGGGAAAAGCAAGGAAATTCCTTCTATGTAATAAGATTGGTTTCAAATCGTACAAAATCGAAAAACCTTAACTAATAAAGATAGTACAAAATAAGATAACACATTTCTTGTACTGTTCAAATCTGTGTTACATTAAGTTAAAAGTGTATAAATTTGTTTCACATACTTACTTTGCATATGCCTTTTCCAAAAGAGCACTCCAAAATTCATTTGATTCAGATGAATGGAGATAAACAAGTTTGCCATAGTACGTAGGCAGTCTATCGTCTATTACTACATCAACCCAGCGACCGTACTGCCAGAATCTAAACATAACAAAATATTTTGTGTTGTATCATATTATATAGTTCAGGGTCACCAAAACACTTAGAATTTTGCCCAGTCTGTTCTTGTCTGCGTAACAGCTCGCAGCTTCATTTTACCACCTTTATGACATAATAATACAATTATACTGAATAGCGCGGAATAGGTACCTTCTACTCTGCGCCAAGATACCCCTTCTATTGGTCTTATGTGTTCGCTGAATCAAACCTAATAAAGTTTCCATTTGAAAGAATTTATTTCTTATCATAATAAATAACATTAAAACTACTTGTAAGTTGACCAGAGTTAGATGCTCGAAGAAGTTAAAAGTGTCCGCTATCACCAAAGGACATATTATTTTATACTTGAAGACCCCAAGTGTTAAATTTCTTTGCAAAATGTCATGTTTATATAAAAAAAAATACTGCTCCTGGACTTTGTGTTATTTTGTGTATTTATATAGGCAGAATTGCATCTGGCATAACCTTCTTACGCGCTAACTGAGCATCCTAGCAACATGCGATAGACAGCTCTGCAA
>JAGFPH010003081.1:125618-151851 GCA_018207615.1 Philaenus spumarius
TAACCTTCTGAGTATAAAACATGTTTGTTATATTTTGTTTTCTACGAGTTATTACTATTTGAGAGAAATGTGTTTCAGTGTTTGTTGCACCTTTCACCACAGAGTCCAATTTACAGCAGGAAAAATGCAACTGAAAACAAAGACATTTACGGAATTATTAAAATTTTTAAAGGTAGCTTACAGAAGTGATGGTCTTTCTCATACACAGTGTTAAAGGTCTTATACCCAATTCAAAATTGGTCATCAATCAATTGAAGCTGAGAATCGACCGTGTAATCCTTCAAGGATCTGTATGTGCCAACCATCGTTTAACTATCAGACAACATGCATAATAGTTCTTAATTGCAATTGGGTCTTGACATGAGATTTTAACAGACAAATTGAACATGGATCCAGTTGCAACAAAGTTTGTTCCTCGTTTGATGTCTGAAAATATGAATAATCAATGTTTAGTAGGAACTCTTCGAACTAGTTTGGTTCAATGTTCAAAATTAATTCAAAGAGGCACATTAGGGGATGAGAGTTGCTTTCACAGCTGCAACATTAAGACAAAACAGTGAGTTTATAAAACCTGACAGCCAAAAAAAGAAAATAACGGTCTCGATCTTCTGTAGAGGTGGTGATTTTTTCGATTTCCACTAAGTTAAGCATTTTTTATTTTTTCCTAAGGTCAAACAATCCACCGTCAGTTCTAGTTCTATAGGCCTATGATCTGGTCTTATCTCAGAAGAATATATTTTTATGTTATGATATATTAAATATGTTTTAACACAATCTTGTTTAGCCAATCATGAGAAACAACAGAGCCTCCTCTACCTTATTTCAGTTAATAAGCCACGACTACATTATTAAAGACAATACAGAATGTGTAAGACAGTTGTAATTGTATAAATCAAATGTTAACCCTTTGCACTCTGGAAGGATTTTTAATAAAAGTCCTCTGGGCTCGGATGACCAGTAGTGCTGGCCACAGCCATTTCTTTATGAAGTCTGAATTGTTTTTGCAAGTTACGTTCCTCTCAGCTCGGATGGCCAGCAGTACTGGACAAGGTAAATCCCTCGAACACCCGGATGGAAAGCAGGACTGGCCACACAAATGATCTGCATTAATTTATTTTTAGTAGTTTTATTTTGTCTGGATTGTGCTGAAATCTAAAGTCCAAATCTTAATCTAATTAATTCCCGCTTTTTTTCTGGTCTGTGTTGTATCAAAACATAGCAATATTCGTTACATTATAACCTTACCAGCAGTTTAGTTTTACGTTGCGGTGGTCTAGACTGGTGTTTTTAAAGTTTGAAGTAATTTAATACAACAAAAGTTAATTAGTTTATTATAGGTTTTAAGTGTTTTTTTGTTAACAACTTCTTAATTTTATTTTATTTTAAATTACCTAAAACTGTTGTTTGATAAGTTGTATACAATGGACCCAATGGTTTATTTTATTCATTAAAATATATTATAACTATATATTTACAGTTAAAACAAAAACTCACCAATAACAATATAATCTATCTACTTTATTGTATGGCAAAATAAAAGACTTACTAAAAGCCCACGATTTTGTTAAACAAGAAATAAATACCCACTAACAACATTTCAGATTGTAGTGAAAAATAATTCAGAGCTGTTGACGCCGCAAGGTCAAATTAGCGACAGAGCTGACAACAGTATCGTAAGCGGCCAGTCAGGCTGGCCATCCGAGCTGTGAGGACGTCTAATGCGTAAAGTATTCAGAGCTGACTGGGATAGCATGTGGCCAGCAGTACTGGCCATCCGAGTGCAAAGGGTTAAATATAAAAAAAGGTAACATAATATATATTCAAATATCTGGTGCACAATTACTGCAATTATTAATGGTAAATAAATAATAGTAATATAATTACCTAAAGTGAAAAATACCAGCATATTTGTCCTCGAAACTTTGGTCATCAGGTACCACCTGTTTGAACAGATTTTGGCTAAGTGTAAGATTTGCTACAGCAGCAAGAAGCCAGCAGTCACCTGTAATATTTGTAAAGGTTTATTAGTTTTAAATAAATGTAATCATAATTGTTTTCTAATATAAATGACAACATTTCAATCACACACTTTAGTATTTTATTATTGTTATTATTCAAGAAATTTCGTGTTCTGTTAACTCCGTTATAAGAAAAAACGCAATCTCTTTTGAAGTGGTATTATATTTGTTACTAAGCAAGTGACATAATTGTGCAAATATATCTATACTTGAAGAGGATTAGAGTGTATTGCATTAATACTTTTAGAGCCAGAGACAATGCCTGTGTGTCATAATAAACCATTACAAAATGCTTTGACACAGCTTTTGCCTGACGGGTTTTCTCACTTACAATCAGATATGTTATGGAGATATTAGTCCAGGTAAGTTAGGAAATAAATCGGAAATTTTTAGAGCCAGCAGATATTGAGATGCGGTTTTCTGCATTGTGTCCAGAAAGCTCCCAGGAAAAAAGTCTATATTGTTACCATCCAAAAGTAGAAACAATGTGGAATGCGTACTGAGCCCAAATTATGGATGGCACATACATTAAGATTATTAGATGTAAAAGTTTTCAAGACACAAAGATTTACCTTAAATGCGAAGTCGAGATATCTGAAATGTTCCTTGACAGGTTATTGGATAAATACAATTAATGTACACATATTATAACAATAAACTTTTAGTTTATTAAAAAAAACTGATACGCCCTTAATTATAATAAAAGATGAATATGATATACGCCCCAAAAATATGCTAACAGATTGTTTTATTTAGTTCCCTCCCTTACAAAAAAATTAAAGAAAAACCCACCCTGTATTTAATTATATTATTTAAATTTAGACTTAGTTAATCAAAGAAGGAAAGAAAATTTGCTTATGGCACATATGGTCTTAAACATTACTTTATACAATAGTACTTACAAAATAATTTGGTATATTCTAAGTTGGCCAACGTTTATAAAAAAAATATATATATGCGCATTATATGTAAAAAAAAAAACTGCAATTTCAAAAGAAGTATAAACAAAATAAAATAATATAAAATTTTGTACTTAAGGTATTACTGAAATTATGACGTCATTTTATATAAAGAAACAAATTTTGATTTCTGACCCTAGGGGTCCGTAGTATTTAAAAAATAGGTACCTCACCGCCCTTATTATTTAATAATTAACATATATATTACAGAATCATATTATTTTAATTACATAAAAATTGTTTAAAAGCCTTTTTATATTTCTGAAAGTCGCTAAGTTTTGCTAGTTTATTATAAGTTCATACTGATTATAATAGCCTTTTTCTTTTTCTTTTTATAATAAGTTATTAATTAAATGATCGCACTTTTTCTTTGAAACAGCGTAGAAGTAAGCTGTAGTAGCGAAGGTGAAGTTCACATTTAATTATAGGTGGATATGCATTAGAAGTCGAAGTTAAACTCAGGAACTTAAACCAGATTTCTCTAAAGGACCAGAACATAATATAGGCATTAGTTGTTTTATATAGCCAAAAGTAAAATATTATGTTAGAATAAAATTACAGCACGTTTACAGCAGCCATGCTGTAATTAGTCCTGTTGTAATCTGTCTTAACGTGTCAATTTGATCTAATATGACTTTATAATTTACAAGTTTCACTAGTAATTAAAAGATCAAGTGTTAATTGGTACAGAGTTACACTTTGGCTCTGGCAATCTAAAAGAAATATGCTGTTTTTAATTAACTGGTTCAATTATAGTTGGTGCAGGAATTCTTTAGAGCATAGTTTATAACTTATAGTTAACCTTACATGAACTCAGTTCAGTTTAAATTGTCTATTTTCCAGGCTAATCAGTTAAAACACTGTTCAGGCTATATTGTATAGTTCAGGCTTTACAAAAATATCAAAATTTGTGGGGTTAATTAAAATTATAAATTGCCTTTTACAAAACACAATAGGTTACATGCAACAAACAGTAACTAATATTAACAACATTGAAATTATGGAAATATTCAGATATCCGTGGACTATATGCTACATATTAAATAAAAATAATTATTTTACCTGGTGTACGGCTTATTAAAGCATTTGGTAAAGGAAACTCTCTACATGATGTGGAAACACAAGAAGCAAGACGTTAGCTTCTGCACAGCGTTGTTAGTCAAACTGATATGATAAAGAAAAATGGCGAAAGTACTGCGAACGGCAACCTTGTGGAACACAACGAGTCCAGTCGGTGCTGCGGTGTCGAAGTTATGTACTACAAAAATGCCGGTGGCCCCTGCAAGCCGGTGTGTATGTATGCCCCAATGTATTGGTGTATGAAAAGTAGTATGAGGTCGGGCAAAATTTAGAGTGAAAACGTAACAATATGGTGTGGTTATGCCATTTTTCGAAAAATGCATTCTGGTGCAGTAAATGCATTTTGAAATTGTATAATTACTTGCAATATTACAAGAACGACTGGAAACTTGGAAAAATCGCTTGAAAATCGTTACTATGGAGATTTTGGGGATGCAGAATTCAATTCTGGCATTAGAATTACCCGGGGGTGTGTGGGGGTTGCTTTGCGCAGGTGCCCGTGGGGTGATTGGGTGGAAATTGCAGCGTCCATGAAAATCACTCGAAAACCGTTACTCGGAGGTTTTTGGGGATGCCGATTTCAATTCTGGCATTACAATTACCCGGGGGCTCTCGGGGGTGGCTCTAAATATAATATTAATTTTAATTAATTTCTAAATATAATATGCCCGGTGTGGCATATAATTTTAATACCTCAGAAAGTGTATAACTCCCTACTTTGTTCAATCCAATAGAGTCAAACTTCTATTACCACCATGTAGTTCAATCTCTGTCATACTCCTCTAAGAGTTTTGTAATGTTGGAAACTTTCATTATATAATTTACTCTATGCTCTAGAGAGAATATAGTGTCGCTAATCTCTGTTTACGTACCCAGTTCTCCCTGCTGCACATCAAATCTGGAAGCACCCTCCACAAACAGTCTTGGATTATCTGCGATTTCCTGGAAAAACAAGCGTAGATATAGATATTGAATCTTTTCAATTGGTAACTGTTTTTTTGCCTTTCTGGTGATATAAAATAATCTAAACCATGTAAAATTACAAGTAAGGCGACATTGTTTATTTTCAATAATCTACTTATAAAAATTTTGTTTTAAAGAAAGTTCAGTTTATTTTATTAAATTTAATACAGAAGGTAGTGATTAAAATACCTATTTGTGGCTAAATGTTAGATTCATGTTACAATAGAAGAAGGAATAGAATTGATAAATTGTTTATCTGATCAAAAAATAGAGGCATGTGAAAGATATACGGTACGCAACAAACTGAGAAATTATATTGTGATAACAAACAATAACAATTGTATTTTTATAATGGATTTTTATAATAGTTTTTAGTTATGGATTGTTTATTTGGTAATTTTTCTCATAATTTCAAAACACAAAATAAAATACACACATTTTTTAGAGTAAACTACCAGCACTGATTATGTGCTGGGGCAATTGAAAAAGGCAAAAGTGTTACTAGAAAAGGTCTTCATTTGATAACAAGGAAAAGGTCTTCATTTGATAACAAGGAAAAGGTCTTCATTTGATAACGAGAGTTTATACATTTCGTACTCTCATTATTTATTATATATGGTGATGCACAACACCCAACCAGAATGTGTTTTGGATAACTTAGCTGACAGCGTTTGTAAAAATACACATATAAACATATACTAGGGGCTCTGCCCCTGGACGCTTCGCGTCTCAACACCGCCTCGGCCTAAGGCCTCAGATGGCTGCTTCGCTTTGCTGGCAGTTGGAAAACTCTCTAAAGGCTCTCGCTAATCTTTGGCTCGTTTGTACCTGTGTGAGATGTCAGTATTTTTAACGTCTGGATTGTATCTGTAATGTATCTATTCGAATATTTAGTGACTTTGAAGGAGATATAAAAAGAAGCTGTACCTATTCGAATTCTAAGTGACTTGAATGGTGGTATAAAAACAAGTTAAGATTTTAAATTTTATACACATTTTTCAGACTGTATGCGCGTTTTTGAAGACATAAGACCTAGCGCATTCAATACCTGATGGCAAATAACCCCTGTATGCAAATTTTCATCAAAATCGTTAGAGCCGTTTTCGAGATCCGCGACAGATAAAAAGATAGATACAAGAATTGCTCATTTAAAGTACTGTAATAGGATATATTTTGTATTTTAAAGGAAAACAGTAAATCAAAACATATAAAATAATAAAATATGGTATATACAATTATCTATGGTATATATAGGCCAATATGTAATTTATTTTCCTTTTGTATTTTCATATTTTATCCTTTATTTCATTATAATTTTTTCTAACTTAATTTCTTCAATTTTATGGCCTAAATTTTCCTGTCCTCCTTTTGTCATTTCATGTCACCTTTTTCTTTTCTTTCTGTGATTTCTATCCGTCCCTTTTTCATCTCTCTGCTTATATTTTAGATAATTTCTAATAATTTTCCCAACATATAAATATCATATAAATTAAATTTTCAATTTTAATTTAATTATTTATAATTTCATTCCTTTTATAGTATTCTTTTTGTGTTGTATTTTTTTAATATATGGAAACATTTTGTAATAATAACATAGTTTATTTTAACTTTTTATATCTTATATTCTACTATATAATAGACTACTTACCAGTATCCATATCAAATATTACCATATGGTTTCATATCACCTGTTCAGGTCAAATTTATATGACCTGAGAAACTTCACTGCAGTTAAATAAATAAAACCAAAAATGGTACCAAACTGGAATTGATTACAACTTATTGAAGAGTTTCCTTACTTAGTTTAAAATTGACCATCCATCTTTTTAAATCATTTACAGTTTTATTTCATTATAAATTTAGTAATACTATCAAAGTTGTTGTAGTGTTATTTATAACAGATTAAGTAAACAGTCATACCATTGGTCGCTTCCATTCGAGAGACCTGGGGGCTGACTTGAAAAACAAGGAGGAATCGCAAGCGTCGAATTCTGGATCTTCGAAAAGTCTCCCTTCGGCCAAACATTGGTCTCGCAACTTCTGGAAATCCTGAATGCCTGAATCCCCTCGTGGGCGTAATCCCGAGCCTTTTTCTCCAAGCTGGAAATTAAAGAAAACAATATCAATTAAATTATTGTATTCTTCTTTTTGTATTAAAAATTTATTTATTCAAGCCTTATGATTATGTATTATACGTATATAAATTAAACATAATCGAAACAAAATGAAACAACAAATTTCTTAGAATAATACCAGAGTAAACGTATTTATTCAAGGGTGGGGTGGCTTCAAGGCAAAGCCAAATTGAGACCTCCGGCTAAGTACAACACCTAAAAAAAGAGTTTGATAAATACCAACTTAGCCGCTTTAATATTTAAATATACCTAACACCTACAAAAGATGATGAGGTACATAGTAATACACTATTTATCCTGATATGAACTCAAAAAATGTTAATTCTTGTGAAATATAATATATTTTTTTAACACTAGCCTGTATACAAATTAAGGTACCATATAAAGTTAATTTTAATTTAGCTACAGGCACAATACTAGAATTTCTGAAAACTAAATACAGTATTGCATTTATTTTTAAAACAACGAAATTTAGACATAATGTAGGTGTACCCTTCTGGATTTTATATTTCAATGAGTTTAATAAAAGTTAGTTATTTTCTGACAGGCAATCCAATAATAAAATCATCCAGGTGGTTAACCGGTTTCAACAGTTCAACTGTCATCGTCAGACTCATGACAAGGTATAGTCAAATTCAACTCAGAGTGAGGCGGAAGTTCAAGCCTACGGAGGGTCAGCACGGTCGACTGGTTTCCGCTCCACACCTACCTGAATTTTAATTGTTTATAGTAGCGTTATGCAAACTTTTTTTATAACAAGAAAATATAAAAATAAATCACATAACGTTGTGTATCATGATCGTCTGTTTATTTTGGTACCAAATTTGAAGTAAATCGGTAAATGTTGAGTGATTAAATAGTTCTTAGTTACATTAAAAGCTATGCCATTTAATTACTCAACATTTACCGATTTACTTCAAATTTGGTACCAAAATAAACAAACGATCATGATACACAACGTTAAGTGATTTATTTTTATATTTTCTTGTTATAAGAAAAGTTTGCATAACGCTACTATAAACAATTAAAATTCAGGTAGGTGTGGAGCGGAAACCAGTCGACCGTGCTGACCCTCCGTAGGCTTGAACTTCCGCCTCACTCTGAGTTGAATTTGACTATAGTAGATCCTCTAGTACACATGTGCAACTCTTGTGCACCGTATTGGTATCCAACATTAGAGTTTTATTTAATAACTAATGTTTGCTGCAAATATTGTATAAATATACAAAATATGTAATCGTATTCACTGACAGTGTGTAATTGTTTAAATGTTTATAAGTTAATAAGCAATGATTGCCTGTTGAAAAGACGATGCCCTTGAATTGCTAAACAGCAACTATAAGGTGCCATGAATCTGACGATGACAGTTTAATCGTCGAAACTGGTTATTCATCTAGATATTTATTGGATTTTCTGTCGGAAAAACTAAGGTAATTAACGTTTATTATATTCATTGAAATTTCTTCCGTGAAATATTTTTTAAACTTTACATATCGTACTCTACATAACATTAACATAATTGAACATAACATTGATAAAAAAATTGTCAACTGTGTCTGAACTTAGGTTTTCAAATAATTCATTGTATGTTTTTTTTTTTTTGCAAAATAACTGATTTGACATGTTAGGAGCTAAGTTTTTCTAAGCCTCAATCATTTATGATAACAGAGACACTATTTCAAGTACAATTTACATAAAACTAGGTACATTTCTTTCATCAGATATTTTATACTATGACCTTCCGACCTTCCCATAAAAATTTGAGTTAACTATAAGCCTAAGATATTTAATTTCTTTGTTATTATCGCCTGAAATTAACTTAAGAAATTTATTAATTTTTGAACATAAGTTTAACTGAAGAGAATTAATTCACTATAATTTTTAGGCTGCAATAAAATTTTGATTTTTATTACGTAATTTGGAAATAAATCCGAGAAGTGTGAATTATTCTTGTTGCCTGCTATCCTTACCAAAATGAAAATTAAAACAACACAACAACAGTACGCCTAAACCCAAATATACTGAACCAACCACCAAATGAATTATACATTGTTGGTGAGGACCAATGAAAAGAGGTGATATTAATATTATTATTGTACTCCCAAACATCATCTACTGTACAACACATGATTAGAAAATATACTTTCCATTCCATAAGTTGTTTGAAACCACTACAGTTTTCCTAGAAAGTATGGTATATTGGTATCTATAACAGCACCGGTTTCTCCACTTTAAGGCTCGGCTCCCTACATTCAAAACGGCGAAGTTGGGTACCAATTTCAATGTTAAATAACCAAAACATACCTTCACTGTTAAGCATATTTTTGTGTTATTTTTGTCAAAAAACGAAAGCTGTATTTTTTTTCTTAAAGTAAAATAGATTGCAGATGTTGATTGCTAAGGTTTTTTGCAATATCTTTTTTGCAACTGAGTAAAAAATTAATAAAGTTTAGTGTTTTTTACTATTTATATCATACGTTTATGAAAATAGCTACAACAAATCTTACCTAATTTAATTCCGTAAACTAAAATTTTTCATATTTTAGTAATAGATTGTGTTTCTCCATAGACAGACTAATCAGTAATTACATTCTTAGTATGTACAGTATGTACGATATATATCAGCAATTCAAAAAATTACCGTAATAATAAGAATATAGAACTTTTTAACATCTATTTCTAGAGTATAGAGTGGTAAATTGTTGTCTATAAAATAAATAAAAGTAGTTCTTCAAAATAAATACAGTTAAACACTTAAGAAAAGTAAGTCTAAATGAATTGGATGTCTCTCAGAAGTTTTTTATTCCAAAAGACTAAAAAAACATTACAAAACCTTTCCATTCTTGCATAGTAAGAGTTCGCAAGAATCTGTTCTGTCATAAAGCCCTTCTTCCGAGTATTTTGAAGCGTCCGTATTTGTAGTAGACAACGTCAAAATACCTCGACCTTCTTCGAAGCCAGAGTCCGATCTCGAGAACGTACGACCACCCTTGTCCGAAGGCCGCACGACTTTTACTAACGTCGTTACATAACTGGAAGACATTATTTCACCACTGAATACGAGTAACAACTGAGAGTTGCAGTTCCGGATCTTATCGACACAGGAAGATGTGGTCTCTGTGCACTATCCGGTGCGATCATTTTCAATGTCTTGGTTAAATCTCACACAAAACCGAACAAATTAACTAATTCCAACAATAACATTACTGTATTTCCTGCAAGAAGATCATGACCGCCGCGCCGTAAGGGTGAGACGACCTGGCAATCATTTCGAACGCTATCTTCCGTAATCATTACAACCACGGGACATATTAAAAGACAGTCACAAAAGATGTTTCAACAACTTAAATCTAACCTAATAATCTTTTTAATTTGTACTTAATGGTAACTTTTCAATATAACGCGTTTAAATTTGTAATTTATAAATGTACTAGCTGACCTGTACGGCGTTGCCCGTGGTGGTTGGTATTTTCAGTCTTTTTAACGTAATTGTATTATTTTTAAGTGTTCAGCCAGTGAGTGGTATTTGGCTTTTATATATCTTAAATAATTAGCCCAATAATTGGTGTTTTAGTTCATTGCAGGCCTAACCTAAAATTATATTCAGTTTTTGATCCAAATCAGCTGTTTTAAGCTTTTCATACGAATAGCTGTTTTTTGTGCCCCTGATAAAATCAAAAGAAATCTTTCTTCTTCTTCCTTAAGATTGACCTTCCATAAGATTAACATTGAAACTTTGAGGGCCACTGGGGCGTAGCCCTAATGTCCTAGGACTTCGGTAAATGGCCTAAAACCTTCCCAGGGTTAACCTGTGTTACTATGCAAAATTTCAAAGCCATCGGATGGACGGTTTGGTAACGCATAAAGGACAAACATACAAACGTACAAACAGACGGACATACATTGAATTTTATATATATATATATATAGATCTAGCATGGCCTGTAGTAGCCTATTAATGAGAATGTCACACGAAACCATTAAGTAAGATATATTTTATGAAAAGTTTTGAAAAAAAAACGGTGATGGATACAGATTTTCGTCCTGTGGTTGTTGAGGACTTAAAGGGGGTCTACAAAAAAAAAAAAAAATAATAAATTAAAACCTAATCGAAAAACCAACCGATTAAAAAAAAAAAATGGAACTGATCTTATTCAGACATTGTTATAGAAACTGGAAGGCGAAGCAAATGTAACAGATTAGTAGGCCTATGCTCTAATGTATTCACGGAAATAATTACGACAGATGCACTTGGATCGGCACTTTAATAGGGTAGTAGGGGTAGCGGTAACCTAGACTTTGACGCATTCGCAGTAGGACCAGAGTTTTTGTGTGAATGATAGGAATTTTTGTATATTATGAAGAAAAATAAGTAATGGTTGTTTTCTTTACTAAAATAATGATTTTTTTAACAATATCCGTTTATATCATAGAAAACCAGTTAGTATGTAAAACGGCCAAGTCTCGATTTAAAAAAAATTCCAGCTTACAAGTTCTAAACATTGATGAAATAACTTTTTTTTTTAAATGTGTACCCTCAACAGCCTACTTATTCCTAATACATTAATAACAAATTCATACCCTGCTTTGATGTTTAATAAACATATCATTTTCCAGAACTATGACTGTCCCATTATTTTGAAAAGAAGTCAGATACTAGCTCTAGTTTGCGCCATTCTGTTTCTCTTTTAATAAGCTTTACAATGGTGTATTACATGACCTACCTCTAAAATTGAAATCGTACCCCCCCCCCCCCAAACACAGAGAGAGAGAGAGAGAGAGAGAGATAATTAAAAAAGTGTGTCCAGTTATGAAACAAAAGATAACTTATATAGGCTACAAAGTTTTGTTAACTTATTTTCAGTAACAAAAATAATGAAGGGATTAAAAGGAGTTTATGAACATGTTGACTTGTTGCGATGTTATTGTTCTTATACATAATAAAAGTTTACATACATTCTATTTATTATGTTTCTATTATTCTAGTTTCCGCCTTTATGAAACTGCCCTATATTTGCTAGCGGAAGAATGAACCGCACACAAACTCAAGGCTAGTAGTGTTATAGCTCTGCCACTTGGAGAGCTGCGGTCAACTCAGAAATATTTTTCCACTAATGCCGAGCCTTATAATAACATTTTCTAGAATTTCTTTGTGATTAATTGATGTGAATAAAGAAGAACAGAACTGAACAAACAAAATAATGTAGGTTAACAGTTATTATTTATAGGACATAAAAATAGTAAGTCACCATCAACAGATTAACAGCCAAATATTTAGGTTTTAGTTCCGGTTTTAAATTTATGTTTTAATTACTTGGTGGGTTTTTTGAGTATTTATCTGTAGCCTCTATTTATAGAACAATAAATATTGTTTTCCTTTTTTTAGTTTGCAAAAGTATTCATAAAACATTCTTTATGCATAAGAGTAATTTGTTAGTATAATTTTTTTAACCTTTGTTGCCCGACGGTACTTTTAAGTACCACCCAATTTAACTGCCTTTATAAAAGGTAACAGTGGCTTTATCTACAAGTTGAGCCATGGAGGTACTTTAGAGAACCATTGCAGGTCTGTAAAACATCAGGTCTACACCTAGTTTCAACAAATGCCACCAGAAAGCAGGACTTGCTTGGCTAGTGCTTGCTTTCAATTGACAATTTATATGGTGTGATTTCCCCAATTTTTTAAAACATGTTCTAGTCTTTCATTTGTCAGTATTTTGTATTAAAAGTTTAGCATATTGCTTTAAATTAATTACTTAACTTAATAAGAACTGATCTAAGTTATTATTATAAACCTCTCACACATACAAATTAGACAGATTAAAACTTAAGAGCAACCAAGCAAACTTCCTATAACCGCTCCTAGATGGTGCTGACAAACTATCTTTTACTTTAAACGGAGTATTTATACCGATAGTAAAGTAACTGAAGTTTTGTTAATTTGTCATTTTTATTTCATGAAGCCCTAGTCTAGTGGTAACGAAGCGTCTTTCTGATCACAAGATGCCGAGTTCGAATCTAGGCTAGGGAGACCAGATATCTAATCATATCTGTGGTTTGAGGGTAGGAGGGCGGAAGTAAAGCAAACGGTAATTGGCTCGCTTCCAAGCTGAAGTTAATCACAAAAATAAAGAAATATACAGTTTTTTCAAATTTTATCACTTCTTGGTCCTCAAAGGGTTAAAGAACAATATATATACACTGAGCAGACAATTATATGAAATGTAGATATCAGTATGTAACTGTGTATTAAATAGCTAATTATAGTTACAAATAAATATTTCAAAAAATAAAAGGATATATTTAATTACATATTAAAAAAAAAAAACTCTTATCAGTTATCTTCACAAATGGAAATCGGCTACTTTCACATAAATGTAAAACCAAAGTTAATTGAAATACCTTAACCTGAATTTTACTCATCTCCACCTTTAATAGTCTAATTTTGTGTATCCGAATAAGGTTATGACAATAAATTAAAGATACGTACATACATAAGATGGAGAGACGGGTATCGGCATTGTGTTCCAGTTCGGATGCTGTGTTACTGATACTCTGAGGAAACTGTCGACACCGTTCTACCCCTACCGCCTACTGGCAATTGAGGCCACCGCCCGATGGGGTTGTGCATTAACGCCGTGGGGTGTGCACATTAAGGCTAGCCGTATACAATTTTTCAAATAAGAGTATGTAGGTCACTATTGTAAATAGTTAAGCTTCCTTAAATACATACAGTTAAAAACTTTCTAACGATCAACTAAAAACTATTTCGATGAGATGATAAGAAATAAATCATTTATAAAACTACTACTGTATTTAAAAACATCAACTTTATCTAGGTCTACCTAAATATGTTGAGGGAATTTTTAACTAGTAAATGTGTGGAATTATAAGGACTTTAAAACTGTAGGTCTATTTGTAAATATATTGTATTTATACAGGGTGATTCACGAAGTTATCCCCACACTTATACAGCTCATTCTACTAGTAAAAATAATGAAAAAAGTTCATATAAACATAGGTCCGAAAACGCTTCGTTTTCCAGATATCCGCCATTTTGTTTTTTGTACAAAATAATTCATATCTAGAGAACGGTTTGACTGATTGAATTCAAACTTGGCATGAAGTTTAAACTAACAATGATACACCTCAAGAAAAATAAATGATTAAATCCAATCATGCGTTTCAAAATGGCGGCTGTTTGAAAGTTTCAAACCTAAATTACTCCAAAACCGTACATTTTAACGAAAAATGTCAAGACACCTTTTTTGTAGCCCTTTTGATGCCCTATCGGATGGTATAACTGTAAAACAATCGGATGAAGCATAATAGCTAAGTTAAAAGGTAATGACAACAAATGTCCATACAATATTGTAGTATTTAATGTGTTGGTATAGGATGCCGGGTTGAACAAACCAATTATTACACATAACTTAACTGTTATCCTTCATCCGATTGTTTTGACAGTTACACCATCCGATAGGGAATCAAAAGGGCTACATAAAAGGTTTCTTGACATTTTCCGCTAAAATGTACGGTTTTGGCGTAATTTAGGTTATCAAAATAAAGATACAAATTTTATCTTTTAATTGTTTTTTATTTCATATTGATATATCCTATCAAATGATTTAGAAGTTATAATATTATAATGCAGAAATTAATAATAGCAATTACACTAAGAAATTAAATGCTTACATGTTTATAAATGTCGTACGAAGATGTATGAATGTTTCTTCCTTAAATTTGTATAAATGAATATATTGACGATAAAAGGTTGTATTTATATACAATGCATAACCTCAAAGCAAATCTTATAAGCTATTATAGCTTACAGATTATTTATGTAACTCTTATTTTAAAAAAATCAACTCCCCAAATTATTATATTATTGATTGAAGTTGTAAACATAACCCCAAAGTATAATCTAAGCTTATGTTGCAGATGATGGGTGAAATCAGTTGTTGTATTATAAGTTACTCACGTACGGTACGTATGTATGTACGAACGGACGTACACTCGCTTTTATAGGATTGATATCCGTAAAGAGACGCTTCTCAACACATCCAGACCCAATCAACGAGAAGATAGGGCGGTCTGCTCCCCTTAATAAAGTATATTAAAGAGGTCCAAGATTTTGGACATTCTAAGAAACGAGAAACATTTTGAATGTATAATGGGGAAGAAGTTTGATTCCAAATCCATTCAAACATTGCAGATAACTGGAGACGACTTCTATTTATGTATTTTATATACCTCACTATATACCTAATTACTAATACATATTAGTTACGCGTCCTTGTTGAATAGAGTAGACTATAATGTTTTAGTCATGCCAATAAAACGATTTAGGATAGACCACGGTATATAGAATACTAACTGTAGGGTTCAAGCGCATCTATTCTTGACGTCATCGGTGCCCACTGCTAAGAGAAATAAAAATCAGCTGTTTATTATTGATTGCAGTCGTATTAACATTGCAGTCGTTTTTAGTATCGAAAACATATATACTTTGTGAACAAAATTGTACAATACATTTTTTAAATGTACATATCTTTTGATATATAGGCCTATATTCGATTTTAAATATCAAAAAAGATTTGGATTCACAATAATATTCTCTATAACATATTATATTCATAAGCCAATACATAATTAAAATAAATGTCAAATAATTAAAAAAAGTATTGTTCACCATTTGTCGAATTTGAAATAGTAATTTTTATATAGGCCTAATCAGTAAAGGTATTAAATTTTGTTGTAACAATCTGATTTTTTTATATTATTATTATAGATATGTTTTTTACATGTGGTTAAAATTTTATTAAAATCAGTTAAATATTTTTAAAGTAAATACATATTTACATAAGGCTCCATGAGAAGCTTATGGAGCTTATGAGAAAGTGGGCACCGATGACGTCACGAGTTACTGCGCATCCACGCGTGAACCCTACCGTTAGTATTCTATAGACTCAGGGCTCTGTAATAGGGCCTGTTATAGAGCTCTGGATAGACTGCTGGAGGCATACATCTAATATATAATTTGTTCTTTCAATGCCTTAATTGTTTTATTTATTTTATTCTGAATATGAGCGAATAATAATAAAATTAATAAAAGATGTAAAACTAAAGAAACAGATAACTCGTATAACTTTTTTCATTCCTTCATCTGACCATTCGCCTTAATTCATTTTCTGGAAATCTAAAGAAAGATTTTACTAAACCCAGTACTCCAGTCGCCTATATTAAGACTATTCTTTGTTGTAATGCGAAGAAGGACAATACATTCTTCTTTTAGTTGAAATATTATTTCACCGAATCGTCTTTAATGAGAATTTTTGTACACTCACTTTCGCATTATTGCGAGCGTAAAGTTCACAGCAATTAGGAACGCCAAATAGGTCAAGAGGCGGCCATTGTTTCGATACTGCCTACGCATAAACAAGAGGGCGTTGATATTTTATATTGAAACATATTAGGCCTTACACCTTTTCCCTAGATTTGTGTATGAGTCACGTAACGATAAAATAAGAAAATGAAAAGGTGAAGTAGTTTTAGTCGAAACGTTTGTAGACTATTAGTAACGGTACGGTAAGACGATGACTTGAAGAGATATTCTAATAAGCATAACATCCAAACTCACAGTCCAGTGCATACATCAAAAACCGCAAATAGAACAAAATATTTCCATATTACTGTTCGGGATATTAAACATATGTTAAGGATATGTTAAGGGTTGTCTAAACATTACCTAAGAACTTTGGCACATCCAAAATGGCAATTTTTTATATTGTTTTTGAACGTTGAAAATGGTTATTTTTGCATTTTTCAGACCTAAAGAAATGCATATCTTGAAATCGAACAATTTTAGAGACAAATTGCAAGAGACCCTTTTCGTTTGAAATGGCCCAAACAACAGACATAAAATGTTTTCGTAGCTAAAAAAACAATATTTCAAATTTATTTACAAATAATAGTTTTAACAATTTTTTACCACCGAAAACCTGTGAACATGCGGACATGTTATAAAGGGTTCTTTTTACATTAGATTGCGCAAACAAATCGTAAGAGAAACGAAATTGTCTAGTGGGGGCGAAAATGGGCCTTGGACTAATAGCACAATTTGAAACAGTAAGACCACATGTTGAAACCGGACACATAATATAGCATAAACTCATTCATTGCATTTAGGACCAGAAATATTACATCCTCAGTAGTAAGGTACGTCAAATATTTTGTGCCATCTTTAGAATCATGGCTGCAGATGTAGAAGGTGTTTTGAAATTTAAAATTTTCAATATATCAATTTTCCAGGCTGAGTTTTGCGTTTCTGTCTGTACTCGCGGGATTTTTAAGCATATCAGACCTATTTTTGCTATTTAGGTCTACTAAGTGGGAAGTTATGTAATGTGTGTGTGTAGTGTGTGGCCTTATAGCTGCCAAGCTGTCAGACAGACTATTAAAAACACAAACAAAGAAACCAAACAAACGTTAAATATACTGCATTTGTGCAGAACGTGCAATTCTTGTAGAATATGATATTTTACACGATGTTTTTAGACGCACTCTGTTGTCTAGTACTGAGTGTTTAATTTGCTGTTTTGACATGAAGTTGAGGTTGAAGACAACGAAGCTACGAAGACAACTTTAAATTTAGGACAGATTTGTTTAGCCTACACTGCACCACAAAGAATTACAAATTGATATCTGTCCTTTGGATTGAACCGTTGTTGTATCAGGCCTAAAAACTAGGCGGGTTTAGAAGGTTCTGTAACTCACGATCTTTGTAAATCTAACATGACCAAGGTCGCGTGAACAAGATTCGAATCAGAGTAGTAACCGACGAAGATGTCAAGGTTGGCTAACCTGACTGCTGCAGACTATATACCTTAAAATCATTCTTTCCTTTGCCACATAGCTAATTAGCATGTAGCTTCCTCGTAAACAAAGTTGTATAGTAAAAATAATCGTATGGCATGGCTTATTAATACAATTACATGTGTATTTTTATCTACCAGTACCATCTAACATATGTTTTCCTAATTAAGGATCTATAAAGCCGAACGTTATTGCCCTTAAGGGGCTGCTGTAGTGGCGTCCATCTTGAATTTTTATCCCATAAGAGCAATGTTAAATTTCAAACCATTTATTTTGTTTATTTTTTATCATAAAATTGTTTGCAAGGTCTCATTTCAAGCACAATCACAATACGCATCCGTTTTGCATTTTATGTTTTTTAAAATTATTTTCATTGTATAAATTGCCATTTTGTAAGAACAAAGTTTGAATTTTTTCCTAAAACAATAACAAATTAATAATGAAAAGTAATTTGCAAGCCGGATCCGAAATTTTATAAATAATATTCAGGTTTTTTTTTCAGCACTCAATTACAAAAGGTGGATTTATAAAATGGTTTAAAATGAGGCAATGTCATGTCAAAGCGCTCAGCTGCAAGAAATTGCACCGTTTAGGTACGGCAATAGAGAGAAACAATTTCCGGTTGCTTTCTCGTTTACTGGAGCAGACCCTTAATGAAAGTGTCGTAGGGCAGACGACAGAAGTGGAAACTGACGTGAATAAAATCGAAATTTGATCAACATAATTTTAGGTTAGGCCTATACTGAACCAACACACGTTTCTTTAATGCATTTACATTCATTACCGTGGCAAACAAGGTAGCAAATTTAGATATTTTAAAATAATAAACAATCATTTTGCCATTTCACCTATACTTATTTTCAACCTGAAATTTCAATAATATGTTGATAAACCTTAAACTTTAAATAAAAGTAAATTTGCATGTTTGGTTTCAATTGGAACATTTAAGGTTTTACGCAAAGTAAAACACAATTTAAACAATGCACAGTATACACACATTAAACTTTCCACGTAATCAATTTAACTTTACTTATATACATAAACACAGTACTAATGTTACAATAATAAAAATTGTAGGCAAGATAGTCAAAAAACTTTATCTAGATACGATATTATACAATGTACAACCTTCCACGAGTACTAAACAAACGCAACACGCCATATTATAGCTACAAATAATCTATCTTAACCCTATCGAAATTTCTTAAATTAGCAACTTTGTTTTCAACTTTGACTCATCGATGTATAAACACACTGGATTGCGCGCTGAGTAGTCTGAAAGGTTCGAGAAACGAGCCGGCCGGCGTGGAGCTTCCCCCTCCACTGGAGGGATAGACCCGCGGTGGGCAGCGTGATAGATGGACAGTGATACACGTTGTTGTTGTTGTTATATACAGTTCAATTCTTTGATTTATCCTCTACACTTTTTTATAATAATATGTCATTTTTGGGCAGAGGAAATAGTATTCCTAAATTACTATTCAAAACAGGCCTAGTTTTGTTAGCAGTCTTGTAGTAGGAACATAAAAACTGGTGTTTTCAAAATAAGAAATTTGAGATTGATCAATACTTTTATATAGTTCTATTTTAGAACTAAATTACGAAACTTTTTTACATTTATGAAAAAATGACAAAAAATGTTTACTACTTTTTATATAGGCCTAAAGTTGAACTTTTTCCTTTCGTTACTAAACACTAGGGGCTCTGCCCCTGGACGCTTCGCTTCGCTCGCAGTTGGAAAATTCGCTAATGAATCTCGTTAATCTTTGGCTCGTTTGTACATTGGTTTGTAAAATTATGAAACCAGGCTTAAATATATTAACGGTAATTACAAGATTAATTATAACCTCAAATACATGCTTTAGAAACATGAGAAACTTTCATTACGATTTTAGTCCTAGTTCTACTATCTTCTGTCAACTAATGTTTTGAAACCAGGACTAAATATACAGTAGTAAACATAACCTCAATACTATGTTTCAGAAATGAGCCAGGCCTATATTACAAAATTGACTATTAGAATTTATCAATTTTTGCCAAGTTTACTTTTTTTTATAAAATAAATTGTTAAATCAGAACAATTTATTCTAATTCTAACGTGCTAAAACAGTATAAATTAGATTGTTTTTTAATAGTAATTAAAAACTATCCAATGAACAGCTGATTTAGGATAATACTCAATCTCATGGCTTGTTTATAAACAGCTGTTTTGATTGCTTTATTTACTATTTCGTTGTAATTTTGTAACCAACATGGCAACCCATAAGACCCTATGTTAAAATTTTTCAACTTTTAAATTAGATTTTCTAAAAAAATTGCGTTTTTACACGAAATACAACTATATGGGTGTACTTAAAAATCAATACTACACCTAAATACAAAATTTCTTTGAATTCGTTACAGCCGTTTTCGAGATGCACGACAGATACAAACAAAGATAGATACAAGAATTGCTCATTTAAAGTAATAGGATGCTTGTTCCTTGAGCTAATAACTTTGTTAATTTTACTTCAATCATTTTGTTTACTTGCAAAACTGGCATATATGAATTCTTTAAACCTTTATCTACAAAAAAGCTATGGAACACTTTTGAATGAGTTTAGAATAAACGTGTTGACTAAATGGTTGAAATACAAAAATTTGGACGATTTTTTTACGAATTTGAAGTTTACGGTCATTTTGTGAGCTTATGGTTTGAGATACGGAAAAAATCAAGAATATTATTTTGTTGAAAATCTAATTTGCTACCCGCAAAATATTAGTTTTTAAATTCGACTTACAGCTTACAGTTAAGACACAAACTGGCTTTGGAAAAAAGCTTACACTGAGAGCTTACAATTCGATCACTTAAGTCAATGGAATAACTTTACTAACTTTTAAATTAAATCAAGCAATAGCGAAGCATTGCTGGGTCCACTAGTTTACTATAAAAATAAGTGTTACATACTGTATAACAATTAAATATTGTTTAGAAATTAAAATGATTATTTTATAAATAATGTTTGGTGCCGTTGTTGAAGCTGAGCAAAATAAATTAAAACATTTGTGAGCGTTGCATTAACTTTGAATGCTTCACGTGTTGTTGCTGTCCCTCCAGTGGTGGGGGAAGCGGCTAGGCCAGCCGGACCGTATTCAATACACGCAGCCAGCGATCCAGTGTGTTTATACATCGATGCTTTGACTGGCCGTCATTTTCGATAGGGTTACTTGTTCCAAAGTTAAGGAGGGGGGACTTTTCGACACCTGGTATATGTGGAGTGCGAGTGCCAAGCTAGTGCCCAGTATTATAATATATAGCCTACTTTCACTGCTGTTTAACTGTTAACACTATAGCGTGTCGGAGACTCAAGCTCGTAATATTTTACCCATAAAAAAATCGACCATCGCGTCTAAAGCAATTTTTCACTTCAAAAAAATAATTGGTGGAGTTATGACCACAAAGATCATAATTGATTGTTTCTACCATGACGTAACTTATCAATGTAGTCAGCGCTAGTGTCTCGCCTATGAGACAGCCTGTATAGGCCTACCTGTAGTTACTTTTATAGTAATAATACTAGTCGACCCAGCAATGCTTTGCTATTGCTTGATTTAATTGTAAGGGTAGTTAACCCATTTCATCACTTTGACGTAAGTAATTGAATTGTAAAAAATGGTTTTATGTCTCTTAAGAATAATATTACACACATTTAGTTTTATAGCTTGTAAGAAGTTAGTTTAACTTATTAGCCGAGTTTTCGAAGAAAATAAGAGCTATTACACTCGACTCAATTTGAAAATTAGTTTTATTCCCGGATCGATAAGTGGTAGTAAATATGCTTCAAAGTTGCTGATTTTTTGGTGAAAGGGTCCTAGTAGGATTCTTCAGATTTACTATTTTTTGTTTTTCGATCGGATTCAAAATGGCGGAGTTATACCGATTAATCGTTTTTGGGTAGGGATTTAAGTATATGGATTTTTCCCACCTTGATAAAATGGTAGTAAATATGCTTCAAAATAGCTGAAATTTTAGTGGAAGGGTCCTTGTAGGATGTCCCAGACACTGATATTTTCATTTTTCGATTTTACACAAAATGGCGGCTTCTTTGATTTAAACCAAAATGGCAAAGTTAGAGCGAGGAAATTGCATTATTACTCCCACCCATAAGCCCTTGTGCAGATTTTGAGCTATATCGTTCAAAAGGTAATTAAATTTACTACAATCCTGTGCAAAGGTATTTCAGGTACAGTCCCCGGAACAAGGAACAAAATTTATAGAAAGCTCCCGATAAATGATTTTTTCATTATAAATGTCAGGTTTTTGCGCGATTTCTCCCCCTCATAAGCCCGTGTACAATTTTTGAGCTATATCGTCCGAAAGATAATTAAATTTACTACAATCCTGTGTAAAAGTAATTTAGGTACAGTCCCCGGAACAAGGAACAAAATTGATAGGAAACTCCCGATAAATTATGTTTTCATTATAAATGTCAGGTTTTTGCGCAATTTCTCCCACTCATAAGCCCGTGTGCAATTTTTTAGCTGTATCGTTCGAAAGGAAATTAAATTTACTACAATCCTGTGCAAGGTATTTCAGGTACAGTCCCCGGAACAAGGAACAAAATTTATAGAAAGCTCCCGATAAATGATTTTTTCATTATCCACGTCAGGTTTTTGCGCAATTTCTCCCCCTCATAAGCCCGTGTACAATTTTTGAGCTATATCGTCCGAAAGATAATTAAATTTACTACAATCCTGTGTAAAAGTAATTTAGGTACAGTCCCCGGAACAAGGATCAAAATTGATAGGAAAATCCCGATAAATGTTTTTTCATTATCAATGTAAGGTAATTAATAAGCAATTTCTCTCACTAATAAACCCCAGTGCAATTTATGAGCTATATCATTCGAAAGGCAATTAAATTTACTATAATCCTGTGCAAAGGTATATTTGGATATTTGGAACAGTTTCCGGAACAAGGAACAAAACTCATAGTAAACTCTCATTATAAAATACTAGTTATTCCCTGATAAGAAAATTCGGCTATAGTAATGCGGCAGTGCTGCTTACGGGTTTTTAATTATTATATAGGGGTGGCAAAAAGTCCCGGAACAACCCAATATCTTTTTCCAGGTTCCACTTACACAATTGAAACTTTGCAAATTGTTTATGGGTATAAAAAACTACTTTTTTAGAATATGGCTGATTTTTCACCTCCTCTGGGGGACGGCCCGTCAGGAGTCGGTGAAAAATCTTAAATGTAAGCATGGGTTGTTATGCATATCATTTTAAAGGTCTTGATGAGACAAACACAACGACATAATAAAAATGAAAAATGGATGATCCTGAAAAAAGTTATGGCTGTTCAAAGTTTTGATATGCTGCATGTTAAATGAGCCTTATTCTAAGTTTAATTTATTTTTACATGTTCCATGTTTTACACGTTCAACTCGGCAAATTGTTTACGGGTATAAAGAACTACTTGTTTATGCTACAGTTGATTTTTCATCTCCTCTGTGCTGAATCAACTTATTCAAACTTAGAATCCTAAACGAATAGGATCTCTTCTTTAAATTTGTATAAACGAATATATTGATGATAAAAGGTTGTATGTATATACAGTTTATAACTTCAAAGCGAATCTTATAACGTATTATACAATATATTAGTTCTATAAATAATATTTTTTTAAAATCACTTCGCAAGAAAATTTAGTGATTGAAGTTGTAAACATAACCTCAAAGTATAATATATGCTGGGTTTTGTTTAAGTATTCCAGATGAGAGGTGATGTCAGCTGTTATATATCGTGTTACTCACGTACGTACGTGAAAAGTGCAGTAAAGCCGTAAAGAAATGCACTGGTTTAATAACATGTTTCTTAGAATATTTTTTTCTGAGAAAAATGGTCTACAATAGAATGGATCAAAACGCCAATCATAAAAAAATCTGTTTCACGATTTCTTTCCAAGTCACAGACCTATTTTTCTACTCAACGGTTAGTTCAAAATTTCAGTTCTCCTTAACACACGCCCTTGGCTTGGCCCTAACAATCCTAAATAAAATCCTGTTTTGAAGCTTAATAAATGCTACTGAGTAAAACTCGCTAGCATTTTCAGAACTATCTGTGGAGAATAGATTAGAAAACGTTTTCAATCATCGACACAATAGTCTACCTAAAATTTCTCTTTGGCTATGACTCCATGACAATTTGTGTTGGATAAGCGTGGCTATATTTACATATACTAGGGGCTCTGCCCCTGGACGCTTTGCGTCCCAACCCCGCCTCGTCCTACGGCATCAGATGGCTGCTTCGCTTCGCCCGCAGTTGGAAACTCGCTAAAGACTCTCGCTAGTCTTTGGCTCGTTGTACCTGGGTGACCGAGCGTCGCTCAGCATTTTTAACATCTGGATTGTATCTATAATGTATCTATTCAAATGCTTAGTGACTTTAAAGGTGGCATACAAAGAAGTTGTATCTATTCGCCTTCAAAGTGACTTGAAAGATGGTATAAAAAGAAGTCCAGAGTTTAAATTGTTTGCGCATTTTCCAGAGTTTATGTGCATTTTTGCAGACAAAACCTAGCGCATTCGTTTCCTGACGTCAAAAAACCTCAATATGCAAATGTTTATGAAAATCGTTAGAGCCCCGAAATAAATTTATAAACAAATATACAAGAATTGCTCGTTTAATAAGATAAGATAATGTAAACGAAAAAGGATGTAGGCTAAAATATTTTCATAATTTAAACTAAACAAATTGCGTAAGCTTATGGGAACTGGAATGACCATTGCTGGCGGCACAACAAAGCTTTATTAAATGGTTCCAAGATGGCGAATGGACGTTGGCGGAAGATGAGTCACTCTATTGTTGGCTAGTCGTCTACAATTAAAACATTCCCGCAAATATAGGTTAATGGAGAAAACAAGTGCTATTCGACGCACAGCCACAGAGTTTAGTCTTTTGGCTTTCTTTTATTGGAAATTAGCGTGGGTTCCCGCCGCTTCACTTGCAGGTAGGTCTATGAATAAATGAATGAAAGAAATATTGGGTAAATATTGAGAGTTAATTAACAAGCCCAAAAACTTATAGTCAGTTTCGTCCGAATAAATATATGAATCCCATTAAGACCTACATACATAATCAGCTATGCACCAGTAAGGGGACGACTTCCTCCATTTTATTTGAGGTGCTTCACGTCTTTGAGTACATTTTGCCATGTAATTCAAATTCATTTATGTAATATAATTCATGTTTACCATAGTATGCAAGTATGCACAATTTTGCTATATGGATAATAGCAGGGGTACCCTCAGCCTAGGTATAAATAAATGAATGAAAGAATTGTCTGGTTATTATCGAGAAATCACTGTTCCAAATACGTTTAGTGAGTTTCATCCAAATCCATCCTAATGTCCCATTTAGAACTACAGACACGATCAACTATGCACCTGTAAGCGCAAAAACCACGATTTCCGCCAGTTTCTTGAAATGCATTTCACATCTACGAGGTACATATACCTTCACATCATAGGTAAATTTGACCTAAAGTAATTTGGAACTTAACACCTATTAGTGTAATGCTTTAAAATGAGGGGTCACTCAAAAGAGGTTTACATTAGAAATTTTTGAGTTACCCCCAAAATCCCCTATTTTTGCGAGTTCTCAAAATTTTAAATATTACCAAAAGAGACCACTTCTTCATTTAATATAATTTCTTCAAGAGTCGTTTCAGTTTTTAAGTCACCAAAGGTGAAATTAAAACTCCAAAAGTCTTAGAAGATAGGTTTCAAGAATGAGTTGTATTCAAAACTTTGACAAGCTGCCGTTTTCGATAGAAACACGTTAGAGACCTCCAACCTCCACCATTCGCCTAATTTTTTAAATCCCTTTAAAATGAGGGGTCACTCAAAAGTGGTTTACATTTGAAAATTTTCAGTTGTCCCCATAAATCCCCCATTTTTGGGGTACACTCAAAATTTCCGATAACGTGAAAAGATACGTTGGGTTAAGTTAGTATCGTTCCCCAAAAGATAGTTGTTTGTTTTGACAATAATTTTTATACACAGTATAATTAAGAGAAATTTGTGCCACGTTTTAGGCCTCTATCTTCGTAGCTCGTTTCTTGTCAAAAGTCTCGGAACAGGAAGTCCCTTCGATGGTCCAGGACCGTTGGGAACATTCTAGAACATTCTCGAACCTACTGGAAGATTTTAGAACATTC
>JAGFPH010003081.1:153040-164006 GCA_018207615.1 Philaenus spumarius
TCAAGATTTAAGGAGCTTATTTACACCTACTCGACATCAGTGCTAAGACATCTACTAAGACTACTCCCATCCTTGTTGGTTCTTACATTACAAAACCCTGAGCTTTCTGCCTTCAGAGCTGACTTTATGTCTGTCGGTTATTAATTAGCTTCATAACCAGTTTCACTCGTTCAAAATGGATAATGTTACAATGTAGTCTATACCATAGATCATGAATAATAAATAGATCTTGCATCCATACGGCAGCAGTGTGGCAAAAATTAGGTTGTCGGGAAAATAGTGCATGATCGCGCCGTGAGGTAGCGCTAGAGAGAAATCATTGGTAGCATTGGTGTCTCACTCAGCTTCCGTCGTTTCCCCAATAGATAGCGCCACTATCGTCGAATTTCCAGTGGAACGAAATATTGCATTGGATCGGAGTTCTATTAGGTTATCCAAATACAATGCCTATACTATACTATAACATCTTGCCTAAATAATCAGCAGATAGAAATAGAAAATGTTGGCATATTAAGTTATAGGCTAAATACCAGTTGGCAGGCGTAAAAGTGCGCTTCACTTATCACGTCGTAAGAAATCGCATTGTTATTTCTCTAGCTTTAAATAAACGAGAAACAAGTTGTCTTGCTGCATTTCGCTTCTCAATTCAACCTTCTTCGCAACCTACGCCTACTCGCATATGAAGGCAAGTCCTGACCTGTAATTAGTAGGCCTAGTCAGTCTTTGAGAGTTGTTTAAACCTAGGCCTACTTCTTCGACAAACCGGATGAAGTTTGCTCGCTCACCCATTGGACAGATGAGGCTGCGTCGTCTTTTCTGACAAGTCGAGTTTGTTTAAAATTTCCTTTTTTCCAGTTCTTTGGATTCCCTATCAAAACACTCATATTTTGTCGCCTATTCCTAAATTATTGACTAACTAAACTAACGTTTTCCCAATGTTAAACGCATTTCGACAAGTAAAATGTTTGTTTATAATAAAATGATCATATTTAATCTACAACACTACGTTTTCCCCAACATGTAGTCCTAATTTGAGTAATAATAGAACAGATAAAACTGAAAAGTGATATATTTATCATCGTTAGATTCCTAGAAAGTTTATCGTTATCTTGGTGGCTTATTGAACTTAACTGTTAATACTACCTTCGCCAATATTTTAAGTGTTACATTACAACTACAACGATTAACCATGAAAACGTTTTGGGAACTTCATAATATATCAATAACAAACATATCAGTCCCGTCACAGGTCAGTCATATCAGTTAAAACTCCATTTGAATTTTGATGACTGTGGTGACAAGATGGATGTAGGTGTAGGCTACTTATTTCTTTGGTACGACATTATCCAGAGCTATATAATATGAGGTATCCGGACTATTTTAATAACTCAAGACCTCGTTTGAGTTATTTTAAATTTAATAACTCTCGCGTTAATATTATGAGACCAAAATCTACGTTTCTTTTCTAGCTTTCCTCTTCCTCCAAAAGAAGTGCACATACTATAGCTAGCTCTGCATCAACTTCCATTGCACTTTGTTACAATACAAGAAACAGCGGCAATAAAACCTCACTCGACGAGACTGAGTGCACAAAAACCCTTAGCCAGAACCCTCAAACGACATCGGCTTATATAATAATGTAATATAATACAATATAATAAAATGTAATAATTTTTCAAGATTTTTCTTTGAAATTTCAACTTTTTTGTAATAAAATTTTTATAATTTCGGACAGTATTTTATGTAATTTTGTTTTAAATACCTGTACCATCACATATACGATCTAAATAAGATATATGTAGAAATCTGGAAGGAGTTCACTAATTATTGACAGCTTTTAATAATAAACTTAAGTTTTGGAGTGCAAAAGTGAGTTATTGAGGGGGCAGCCGAAATACGCAAATTTTCAATTAGCGCTCGAGCCTCAACCTTCGTTGGAGAAAAAAAAACCTGTAGAATGTTATTTACAGGAAATTTTATGTTCTTTCATTTTGAATAGGAATGTTATTTATGAAAAGTTGATAGTTTCCGAGTTATAAGAAAAAAACCGCTAAAAAATTATATTGTTTACATTTTTTTGCATTTTTTTCAACGTTGCGTCAAGAAATTGCGTAGGCAAACCTCAGATTCGGATTCAGCACCCCAAAAAAATATATAAAATGGAAGAAATCAAAACTACCAAAAAACTTTCCCGTGGGGGGCTCTTTTGAGCACAAATTGGCTGTATTATTACTCGAGGATGAGGAGGAGTGTAGGCTTACTCCAAAAATTACACTTTTTAATAATAAGCACTAAAAAATTACACTTTTTAATAAGCACTAAAAATTGCACTTTTTAATGAACACTAAAAATTACACTTTTAAATAAGCACTAAAAAATTACACATTTTAAAAAGCACTAAAAAAATTACACTTTTTAATAAGCACACTAAAAAATAAATTTTTTAATAAGCACTAAAAAATTACACTTTTTAATATGCACTAAACAAACTACACTTTTTAATAAGCACAAAAATTACACTTTTTAATAAGCACTAAAAATTGCACTTTTTAATAAACACTAAAAATTACACTTTTTAATAATAAGCACTAAAAATTACTTTTTAATAAGCACTAAAATTGCACTTTTTAACAAGCATTACAAAATTGCACTTTTTAATAAGCACTAAAATCTACACTTTTTAATAGCACTAAAAAATTACACTTTTTAATATGCAGCATGAAAATTAAACAATCATCCCTTTAAGGTTTCCGTTTGAATGTTTAGTTTTTTATGTTTAACAATTGGAGGAAGGAGATATTATGGACTATTAAATGTTATAATGCCCGCGGAAGGCACTAAAAATTATTTAGACAAAAATTAATTAAATCATTACATTTGTAATGTTTTGTACTTGATATTGTAATTTTTACGTGTTATTATTAATTTTCAAATCAATACAAACTAAATGTTAATGTCTTTTCGAAGACATTAGAATTCATTACTTTATTGAGTATCAAACAACTATAATGGTAAAAATGTTTTCTTTTTTGAATATCTCGCCTTATTATTTAAACCCTGTCCATACTGCTCACGCTACTTCTACCAGCCTACCCCTATCAATTAATAACACCAGTTGTGGCTAAGAGTATACAATACTTTCACGTCAGCATGTGATGCATGTTGTACAAGTTTCAGTAAACATAGAATGTTGAATAATATTAGGTTCTTTTCAAGTTATATAGGCCTACTAAGTTCAAAATTCGTGTTTATGTAATAATAGTACCTTGAATTTTAATAATACCTTTATTTTATCTAATACGGACATGGTTATTAATTTGTTCATATTTAACACCGGTACAAAGTTTATATCTGAATTCATTTATATTTGAAACTTATGTAAATAGGCGAAGGACAGGTTATTAATTGCAACCTGCGCCCCTGATACCATTCAGATCTATGTAGTAGCCTAGTAGCCGAATCAAGATCCCAGGTTCGAATTCATAGACGGTTATTGTCTAGTTCGAAAACAATTTATTTCAGGCTATGATGAAGTCCATCAATGTTTTCGCTTTGAAATCCACCGTAGATTCTTTAAAATAACATTAAAATGTAAATGTAGTAGTTTCTAAAACAAATTTGTAATTCCTAAATAAATATCAGCGTTAAAAGTATAAACCCGTTACATCGAGGTAAACACGATTGTGTAGGTAAAATTGTACAAGAAACTTCTTTAAAGAAATAAATAACTTTTTAAACATTATAAAGATTTGTCATTTAAATATAACTTTGAGAAAAATACAGTACTGCAGTATACTATAGATATACACTGATAATGATAAATAATATTGTTGACCAACAATGGGGTATACTCCATAAATTAACAAAGTCAAACTTTTTGGTAAACAGTGGTAAAAACTATATTTTTGAGTTGATTTAATTACTATGTACATTAATAATAACTAGTCGAAATAATTGTTCACAAGACTACAAAAACAATATTAAGATTAATGTAATGAAAATGTCTACAACTTCTCACAGCTTTGGAGAATAAAAATCCGATGGTAAGCAACAAACTCGAAATCAAAATACTGTATTTGAAGATCATCATACAGGGTTCATACGGCCTCAGTCAAGGAAAGTTAGGGAAAATGGTTTCATATTATAGAGCCACGTAAGATGAAAACACTGAGACCTTTCTTTGCTCCACCTTGCCAAAACACAACAATTCACGATGGCGTTTCCTTTAGTATGTGTATAAGTCTAATAAACGGTACCAGGAACTGGCACATACTTTCTCACAAACATATTTAAATTATTAAACAGATTCACGGCGACTTGTAGGGTGGGGTAGGAGAGGTGATTTTGTATTAAAGTTGTTTTTCCATAAAAATCCATAAAATAACGGAAAAACCAACTTTTCTCAAAAACGGCTCGAACGATTTTGATTAAAATTTTACAGTTTATAGTACTTTAGGTCCCTAATAAACTATAAAATTTTAATCAAAATCGTTAGAGCCGTTTTTGAGAAAAGTTGATTTTTCCGTTATTTTAAGGGTTTTTATGGGAAAATTACCCTTAAAAATTAAAAATTCACAAAATGAAAAAAACGCCTGGAGATACCGTGGATTAGTACCTCCATACCAAATTTCATCAAAATCGGACGACTGGTTTAGGCTCTAGGTCTGATAACATCCACACAGACACACAGACACACATACAGACACACACACAGACATCACTCCGAAAACCATATTTCCACCAAAAACTCAAACTCGAAAATTTTGACGAATACAATACTTTCTCCATATACTATGGTATAGGGGGAGAAAGTAAAAAGTAGGCTATTGTATTTTCAAGTTACCAAATGTTGTAGTTTGAGATTAAAATAAATAAAATTAGAGATTTTTTTATGAAATATTATTTAAACTGTTATTTGTGACAATATTCTTTATTTTATATAAGCCTAAATATTCGGGTAAAATCTGAAACGAATTTTAGATGCGAGGGTTGCTGCTGATTATAGCAAATATAGTGCACCTATGTTAACTGAACTCAGGGAATGTAAATACTAAAAGTGAACATGTTTTCTATCATTTTTTAGTATCACATTCTGAGAAAATGTTTCGTATTACAAATTACAATACCAAAATCTCAAGATAACAAGTTAATTTACCTACACCTTTCACTTAGCAAACGAAAAGCTTTTTTAAAATAATTTGTTCTATACTTGGGCATATACTAAAATACAGTGCTTTCTTTGTCTTAGAATTTATGTTACTAAATTTAAATGCAAATGTTGTAGTAAAATAATTTCAAAATAAGCCGTGAGTCGGTCAGAAAAGTTGAGAAAAAACAGGCAAATTCAAGGAAATGAAATGGCAAAATTCTATAAGAACCCCGTTATATTTTCTTTTTTCTCTTATTTACGTATAAGATTATTTATATATATTAATCGATTTTGGTTTTCCGATATATTACACGTATCTTAGGACGCTTCCTAACCCCACTTAAAATGTTTCTAACATATTTGTGTCACCATTTTTAATTTAGCGAAGTATTTTTACAGTATAGTAAAAACATAAAATAAAGCCGTTGTACGTTTTTCTACGCAGTCACACGTGCTCTCAATACTACAACCTCTTCGACGTAAACTTATCAAATTTGGCGGGAGATGCGTGCGTCGACGGGGGGCGAGTAGAATCGATCTACCCTTCCTTTGTTCCCCTTTAGCGTCGCCAATAAGTCTCAGTGCGTGCTACTATACTGCCCTAGTGCCTTATGCCTTACCGACACCAGAACTATGTCATATACAATGTAAGTAAAACCTAAAACGTTAAATACCGCATTTGGTACCATAGTATAAGTATAATATTTAAATATAAATATGTAGATATTAAATTTTAAATATAATTTTAGGTTATGTCGACCAATGGTTTGTTAGCCGTGAGGTTTAAACACAAAATGAAAAACACACGATTTCTGTAGTTTGTTCAACAATCGCAAAAGAAATTTAGTAAACTACCATCGCATATATATCAGACTAGCTGACCCGTACAGCGTTGCCCGTGGTGGTTGGTATTTTCAGTCTTTTTAACGTACCGTAATTGTATTCTTTTTAAGTGTTCAGTCAGTGAGTGGTATTTGGCCTTTATATATATAGATCTTAAATAATAAAAGCATTATTGTCGTAATAATAAAAAATCTGAAATTATGATTTTAGTAACTTTGATCCCCAAAACCCCTCCTAAAATTTCGAAATTTTTCATACCGTTTCTTAATGAGCACCTATGGCCCTAGAGGAAGCTACATACCAAATTTCATTCCAATCTGTTCAGTAGTTTTGGAGAAATCGTGATTTAATAACTTTGATCCCCCCAAACCACCCATAAAATTTCGAATTTTTTTAAACCCTTTCTTAATGAGCGCCTATGGCCCTAGAGGAAGGAGGAAGCTACATACCAAATTTCATTCCAATCTGTTCGGTAGTTTTAGAGAAATCGTGATTTAGTAATTTTTACCCCCCAAACCCCCGTAAGATTTCCAATTTTTTAAAACCCTTTTTTAGTGAATTCTTATGGCCCTAGAGGAAGCTGCATACCAAATTTCATTCCAATCCGTTCGGTAGTTTTGAGAAAAAAATCGTTTTTTAATAACTTTAATCCTCCTAAACCCTCCCTAAAATTTCGCATTATTTCAAACCCTTTGTATTTTATGAAGGTTTCAGTAATATTATTTACTAGCTGACACGTACGGCGTTGCCCGTGGTGGTTGATATTTTCAGTTTTTTAACGTAATTGTATTCTTTTTAAGTGTTCAGTCAGTCAGTGGTATTTGGCTTTTATATATATAGATCTTAAATAATAAAAGCACTATTGTCATAATAATAAAAGACCTGAAATTATGATTTTAGTAACTTTGATCCCCCCAAACCCCTCTAAAATTTCGAAATTTTTCATATCCTTTCTTATTGAGCACCTATGGCCCTAGAGGAAGCTACATACCAAATTTCATTTCAATCCGTTCGGTAGTTTTTGAGAAATCGTGATGAGTGAGTCTGTGAGTGAGTGAGTGGTATTTCGCTTTTATATATATAGATCAGCTTTATATATATAGATTATTTCCTGAGTAGATAACGGAAGTCCGCAAGAATGTGTCTGTAAAAGTTTGTTTGCTTTGATTAGAAACACAAAGGTCCGGAGAAATTGAATAAACGAGGCTACAAATAATTGGTTATTAACAAGGAATAAGGGTCATTTTTGATATGTAAAAAGAAATGTAAGTACAGACTACGTTTTTGACGCAGAAGTATTTTTGATCCGAAATTAAGGTTTTTTATTAGTTACTATTTTGGGTTTAAGTATCACACGACTCAAAACCATTAATGATTTTTGTATAACTTAGTAAGTTTCACAATTTTATTTTAAAATTCGCTGATCAAATGCTTTTATGGTAAATTAATTCTTCAAAAACCTTTGACTTAATTCGGGTCATCTTTTGCCGTAGGATCATCTAACTTGATAAACTCTTTGTTTCTTTGTTTGTAACACTAAGTCAACTGTAAACATCGCCTAAATACGTTGTTTACTTAAATAAATCAGTCCTAAGCCTAGCATGACGTAACTATTATTATCAACTACCGACAAAATTAGTGCTAATGTGGTTGCTTGCTCCCTTAACTTGCTTTACTGTTTGTATTGTTGATGTTGACGGTACTTAACTTGACAAATATTAGCAAAGCTGTGTAACGTTCATTATATACACTGGGTATTAAAGAATTGTGGTGAGATATTCCACTGATTTGCAGGAATTGTTAATATAATTATTATTGAGTTTAGGTATGTTGTTGCTAACATGTTAACGGTCATTTTTTGAATTTCCTTTGTCCGCACGAGGTTTCATTTTTTCATCTCATTTTGTGATTCAAGTAAAGCTAACTCAAATACTTTTATGAAATAATAATTTACCAGTAGACAGTTCAATTCTTTGATTTATTCTCTACACTTTGTTATAATAGTATTTCATTTTTGGGCAAAGAAAAATTCCTAAATTACGTTTCAAACCAGGCCTAGTTTTGTTAGCACCCTTGTGGTTGGAACATAAAAACTGGTGTTTTCAAAATAAGAAATTTGAAATTGATAAATGTTTTTATACAGTTCTATTTAGAACTAAATTACGAATTTTTTTTACATTTATGGAAAAAATTACAAAAAATGTTAACTACTTTTTATGAAGACCTAAAGTTGAACTTTTATTTTTCGTAACTGAACAGTTTTTGTTTCTTGAGCTAATATCTTTGTACATTTTACATCTATCATTTTTTTACTGGCATATTTAAATTCTTTGAACCTTTCTCTACAAAAAAGCTATGGAACACTTTTGGATTAGGGTTCATTTACTATTTTTGGCGAATTTTTGAAAAAATGCTTGCACACGCCAAAAAATCCATTTTCGTTAAAGCAGCCGGTTCTAGGGTTAAGTAGTTAGTAGGCTACTAAATTGAATTTTTCATGATATTAATTCTAATTTTTTGTGATATTGTTTTATTATCTGCATTTTTGAATCGGATTGAAATGTATCGCAATGGAAGTTAAGCCACATTGACCCATTCATTTCTGAAAACACTACAGATAAAATATCGAAAGTATTGATGGCGAAAATACAGTATTTATGTGCTTTATAAATATGGTATACTAGCTGACCCGTACGGCGTTGCCCGAGGTGGTTGGTATTTTCAGTCTTTTTAACGTAATTGTATTCTGTTTAAGTGTTCAGTCAGTGAGTGGTATTTGGCTTTTATATATACATAGATCTTAAATAATAAAAGCACTATTGTCATAATAATAAAAGATCTGAAATTATGATTTTAGTAACTTTGATCCCCCCCAAACCCCTCCTAAAATTTCGAAATTTTTCATACCCTTTCTTAGTGAGCACCTATGGCCCTAGAGGAAGCTACATACCAAATTTCATTCCAATCCATTCGGTATTTTTGAAGAAATCGTTTTTTTAACAACTTTTATTTCCCAAACCCCCGTTAAAATTTCGAATTTTTTCAAACCCTTTCTTAGTGAGCACCTATGGCCCTAGAGGAAGCTACATACCAAATTTCATTCCAATCCGTTCGGTAGTTTTTGAGAAATCGTGATGAGTGAGTCAGTGAGTCAATGATACAGTGAGTCAGTGAGTTTTGGCTTTTATATATACAGATAAATATTTAATAGATTAAATTAGGAAACACAATTAAATTACAAACCACTCTCATGAAATATATGTGGTTTATACGATCCCAATTTCCTACCAGTGGCACACGTTGTCTTCTTATTTTTTGTTTTTAACTAATAATTGCATTAAATCTACAACACTATAATATATATCATAAACATTAAATACTAAGTGAACTGAAAACAATCATAAAACATGAAAATGTAAACAACACAGTGATAGGTAATAAATATAAATATAAAGTTCTTAGACAGCTGTTTATTTAAATGAAATTAATTACTTAATACATCTGTGTTTACTAATTTAATTTAATTGTGTTTACTTAAGATAAAACACATGTGACACACTCAATAAAATATTTCTTCCATAAGATATAAATGGGAAGTTTGACGTCTAAGGGGGCAGAACCTTTGTGATTGATCATAAAACCAATGACTTTTGGAACATCTTGAGAAAAATCCCTTTAATTTGACATATCAATCGTCAAAATAGGCCAAGAAATAAAAGCGTGGCTGAGCTCACAAAAATACCTTAGGGAATTAAGAAATAAGATAAGGCAATAAACAATCTAGGCTGTATATTTCAATCCTGATTTGTTTTAAAAGTTTTCGTAGCCTATATTGGCTACATATTTATACAATTAGAATGTAATTATAAAATAATATTTAATTCCAATGAATATAACTAAAATTTAAATTCAGGATTTCTTATTTATTTCAAAACTTCACTCGATGGGGTCAAACTTGTCTGGGTTTTAAGTCTGTGTTTTCCAGACAACGAAGTTCAAAGCTGCCAAATATTAATTGTGTCTTTGTTAATAAACATCCAAAAGTACTAATTTAGTTCAATGTTTCAAGGTATTCCTATAAATGAATTAAATTATTTTTTGGAAAAATATTTCCGTTTGTAAGAATATGATAAATATGATTGTGTTTGTAAGAAAGTATTATATTCATTTTATAGGCCTCAGTTATAGAGTTTTCCAAATTATTTTATTTTCCTAACGAATCTCAAAATAATTTATATATGAAATTACACTGTTTTTACGTAAAAGTGTTCTTATCACACTATTCGATGGATTAAGTAACGTGAGATTTCTTTATTTAGCCAGTGACAGGAAATCGGCGGTAACTTGTTCACAGGATTACGTAGTATAGTAACTGTATTTGGGCACGCAATCACGTGACCGACTCTAGCCTATCACAAACTGATAATTAATTAGTTATCTTTGATTACTTTGGGGGCTGAGTGCACTGAATTTGAATGCAAACTTCGTACACAATTCCGACTGAACGGTTTCTAGACTAGTAGTTCTGTGAACAGTAGACCTCGGTCGTTGAAATAACAAATGTGGTTTTGAGCTTAGGTTAAAAATAGTGTGCCAGTAAGGAAGTAAGCACAAGGTTTAGCCAGTGAAACATTATTTACAATTCCCACGATTCCGGGATTTCTAGTTCTCGTTTTTATTTTTTTTCTTGAGCTTTAACTGGTAAAGATTTTCTTTTAGAGGCATTGTGGTTTATTTAGGTTAATAATGCGTGAGAGGGACAACATACAATTAAATATTTACATACTTAAATAACTCAAACTTAACAATGTATCATAAGTTAACTTAAGTTCCATATCATATTCCAATATTAGAAATAATGAAAACAAACGATGTTAAAAAGTTGTGATAGTGATCTCAACCCATGTACCAACACTTCCCACGGTGTCCTACGGTCATTTTTTGTATGTCCTTTATCGCCGCGAGGTTTCATTA
>JAGFPH010003082.1:8165-34925 GCA_018207615.1 Philaenus spumarius
ATGTGAAATGACCTTCCTTCACAAGTCAAGGTCAATTAAAGGTTACATCGGAAATAATTCTTTATTCGTCCTTTTTATGAAGTTAGGGAATGTTTTATTTTAACTTTGGATTCTCTTAAGGCTCTTCTTTACCTTGAAGAAAACTCCCGAGTGTACAGTATGATTTCAATACAAAAGGTCTGACTGAAGCCGCAAAATCGTTGAAACATGCATTCGTAATAACGTGTTTCGGATTCTATTTATAAATTAATAATCTGGAAAACTACTTTAAGTTATAAAGAAGGCTTTATATTTTTTACGTGTTAGATTAAAATATGGAAATTATTGCTTAAAACTCCCAAAAAATGCGTTAAAAATAATCGATTTTTACTCAGTAAAACTGTTGGTTAAAAGGAGTTGGCATCGATTTCTTTCAATTATGAGATATAAGACAAAAGCACAAAGCCTTTAAGAACAATTTAAGATGTTTCACAACTTTTTAGGTTGAAAAACGGCGTCCGAAACACGTTAGTACGAAGTGAATATTTTTGCTGTTTTACGCAAAAGACCCTTAAATTATCTACAAATTAAAGCATTTCAACATTATTATATAGTAGCATACCTGACAAAGTTAGGCACAAAAGAAAGTTAAATACATTTACTGTTTAATGAAATTGACCAAAACATTCAAAATACAGATTAGATTTGTAAAATAGTTTAGATCTTAAAACAAAATATCTTTGCTTCTAAACTGTCTCTATGGTTTCTTTCTTTAGTACTTGAGGATGTGCAAAATGTCTACATAAAACAACGTCTATCGCAGTCTTTCCGTTTATAAATGGCGAACAGCTGATCCGATTTTCATCCTGTATTCCCCATCCTAAGTTCGATTAAAAATGTCCAACACTTCCTAAGCATTAATAATATATGACTAAATATGAAGATTATTTTGTTACTTTAATTCGAAGACAAATACATTTTCATTAATGGTGTTAACAAATTCTTTGAAAATACACTTTTAAAATTACGTGAACATCCGAAATCCACACAAGATTTACGTTTCCTGCCACGGGTTTCGCAGAAAATTATTTAAAAAAACTTGCTTTATGTTTTCAAATTATACGAAATTTAAAGAAGGTGGTATTTAAATGTGTTAGATCTTTTCATTGGTAACATTTCCTCCACATACTGTTTAACCTTATCTTTAACGGTTTAACAAGTGTAAGCAATAACGGCTGGTTTTTATTAAAATCCTTTTACTTATGGGTTATAAAAACGTAGCCCATGTTACCCTTAAAATAACGTTAATATCACAAAATTCTAGTAATATGCCATCGAGATAGTGCTATGAATAAGAATAAACACTTAAAAATATATACAGTAATGAAAAACCTTGCAACGTTTCGACGAAATGACAGCACTCCACGAACCATGGTACGCACTTACCTGAAATAAAAAATAAAAACAATTATACAAACATTGCAAAGAAAATCAAAACACATATTTGGTTTATGGTGTTAACATGCATGGTGTATATAAACAAGAGAGGCATATAAACTTGGGGAGTTCCATGCACGCTTCAAACGCCAACCCACTGATACCTACACGTATATTTTTAAATTTATTTTAACAAAAGATGTAGTTGTAGTAATAATCTCGAAACTAAAATAATATTAAATCAAATTATTATATTTAAGATCTATAATATAACAGGGGTATGCTATAATAAAGGATAAACAGAACCAGTATGGCTTAGGCCTAAACACAATCATGTCCTAAACATTAGAAATACAAATGGTTTTAAAGTACGAAATTAGCTGTTACTGGAAATGCTACTGAGAAATGGTCTACTTGGTTATTAGGTATTACAATAAACAACTGATAATTGTACTAACACTAAACATCTTCATTATATGCATTATATGAATTAGTTAAGATAATAAAAAATAAAAATGTGTATTTTTTGCAGATTAAACGCAAAGAAGGGAGAATACACGAGCATGTCCATAAATGTATGATGTCCAGATGATCTAGAGCCCAAACGGATAAACCTATTTTGATGAGATATCGTTAGATTCGTCTTAACCGTCGGGAATTTTAAGGTGCACGAAGTTACACAGTATCCAATATAGAGGACCGCTATTTCACCTCACAAAAAGATGGGCATCAAATAGACGCACTTGAAGAAACAAATTTTAACATACAGGCCCACGTATTCATACGAAAAAGTCAAATTACAAAAATGAAATTACAAAACCCTAAATGTATGGATATTACCCAAGTAATATGGATGAACATATGAGGTGTTGTTATATTTTTCAGTGCAAGATCCAGTAGCGGATCGTCTATTAACCTTCATTAACTCAATAAATATTTTGTTTTTATTTACTGAAACCGACAATTTTGATTTGATAAATAACGTTTTTAGAGCTCATTAATAAAAATATGAAAACAATATTTTTCTGTTGTTTTCTCTCTTTTTTTTAGCATTTTGACTTTTTTCCGAAATGAAGACTAGGGCTTTAGTCCTAGCGACGTTCGCATCTCGCCAACTTAACCATCCCTGCTCCCTTTTATAATAAAAAGGTCTTGCGGAAGTTAAATTTTATCCGTCAAGCAATTTTACGAAAATAATTACTCTTGAACTGTTACAAATCTTATTGAAATCGCTAGGTAGAATTTAAAGATAACAGAGAATTTCCATCCACTGACGACGAGTAACCTTCACCCACGGAAGAATATCTAGGACAATATACACAAATAGCCTTGGACAAGGGTTTATGGTATCTAACGTGTTCATGCAGTAATTCTAACGGACGTTACAGATTTAGCATTAATTTAACACTAACTTAGCTCGGTACAAGTAGGTGACGCCTGGTTCACGTCGCGACGCTGCTGTGGTTTCCATGACGACCGTACCCAATTTCAACTGTCCCCTTGTCAAATAAAAACTAATTACCACGATGAAGACTATTTATCCTTTTTAAAGACTAAAATTAAACTTCTTAATCCAACAACCACATATTTGCGTTTCACTTTCACGAATGCAAGGTATAATATAACACAGAGAAAGTGTTGTAATAGTTAAAAGATTCGACCTCTTAAATTGACCTTCCAGTCTGAAAAATGAACATTTTTGGAATTATGTCTGTGCATCTATCGTTATGTTAAACTCAACGTGCTAGATGGAATTATTTAACAAGTGGTTCTTACACTAAAACTGTAGGACTAAATCTGCTAACCACAAGTAATACACGTTACATTTCCTTCATATAAACTAAGATCTCAAATAACAAACACTATCCAACAAATTACCATTCATATTAATAACATGTATACATACTGACAATTAACATAACATTTCTACCCTGTATTCAAGTTTTTACACCAATCCTGACACTAAAAACCGTCACTCAAAAATAGTTTTTATCTAAAATGTCCATTTAAGACCAAAGAAAATGTTCTATAACAGCTGATTACTTACTCAGAGAGCAAAACAAAATGTATACCACCCAAATTAACATAAGTTGCATAAGATTTTGTATAGCAGGCTGAACAAACCAGCTGATTGAGGTTCATCAAGTCACGTCGCCCTCTCACTGAACAATAAACACTCACCTAACCTCAAATGCATTTATAGGCTTAGTTGATCAAAACAATTTCGGAACACGATTTTGAAATGGACGAGAACGATGAGTGGTCAAACACTCAACTGCTTCAAGTAACTTGTCGTTTGATGATTCTTCATCACTTTCGATAAATTACCGCTAGGCCAATCGAAAACATTGGGTTACATAAAACACAGACACAATCACTTTTTGTCCGCACGTTATAAAAGACCTCTTCAAGTGGAAGTATACGAGAACGTCGACGGAAGTACCCCCTGATGTAAAATACTTAGTCCTTTTTGTAAGGCCATTTTCTGTTAATCACCACACCAAAAGTCCAATTAAAATTGTTTAATAATTGATTATAGTGTTAAAGAAAAAAAAGTAAGCACTGTAACAATATTTTATACCTTTTTGAGCAACTCTAAATGTGTTAAACTTAAACACATTAAACTCTGGAATTGCTTAACTAAATTACTAATTAAAAACATAGACTAAGACCAGGATTTTAACCTATGGCCTTTAGCTTTACATGCCAATGTTTTAACCATTAAGATGTTTTGATCACAGCAGATATTGGTCTAAGTTATATTTCAATTACGGTGAAGCCCTTCTTTCACTTGTACTTAATTAATTTAACCATATCTGGGAAAGTTTAAAGCGAAAAATTATAATAATTTAAATTTAGGATTGGAATGTTTCATCACAAGCTTACCATATTTAGAAGCTACATTTAGAAAACGAATAATGTTTTCTTTTTGTATTAATATTGTTATTTACAATCTGGTTGCACTGATTGCTGCGTATGTAGAGCTATGTGAACGACGATTTATGATCAAATTCTCAAAATAGTCAATACAAATAAATTTCATTTCTATTATTGCATTCCAATTTTCATGCAGAAAGTAAACCAAATATTTAAATCATACAATAACTGTTAAAACACCGATGCTTGACTAGACAAACTGCTATTCTCTTATCCTACATCATTAAGTAATACACAGTATATATATACATGTACTAAAATATTTAGTTTGGAAACAATAAACGCCATTTTACGATGTAATTTCACACGACCAACAAATAACCAATTGATTCTCTTTACCCATTACAAAATTACAGAAATTAAGGTTATTTGAACGAACCATTATCAAAAGTCAACATTTTTTCTGCATGGAATGATGTTACTGTCGAAAACATCGAACCTAGATAGCTAAACTATCCATTCAGAACGTATAAAAATGCCAACGCTTTGGACGCATAATGTCCCTTTCCTAAGCAGCAATCAATCTAATTAAGGAATTGCCTGGATATAGAACGAATAACTGATAAAAAATATTGAAAATGTGTACTTTGTTTTTTTAACCTATATGCATATTTTAATCTTGTATAAATAACAGCGCATAATAAGCTTACAGAAATGTCTGAGCTTTCAAAAGCTGATTAACTTGCAGAATGTACGTATCTATGTATTGGGCTGTATGTTCCATCATTCAAGTATAATTTCATTCTAAGCAAATTGACACGTCGGGGAAATACTACATTCATTTCAGATCATCCGCTCGTACCTAATTGCCTTAAACTTGAGTCTTGTACATTAATCAGCTGTTGTTATTGAATAGAAGCCTAACAAATAAACCCCGATGACGTCATCTCTCAACCACAGCCTTGCCGATAACACCCACAAACGCCACCGCAATTATCGTGGATTTAGAACGAAATTAAATTCCTTTTATTACTTTTGCCAGGTTTACATTGTACACAGTACCCACGCAAAAAGCCTGATTCACTTTAAGCTGGATTCGTCTGCGTCCGTTGTCACAGATTAAATTAAGGGTAGTTTGTTTAAAGGTTTGCTGCACCTCTGTACCTTCATAAGAATCCATTTAAATAAGTTTATTCCCTTATCACTTAGTACAAAAAAGAAGATTAAAACCTAAATGTATATTCATAATCCGCTTCATTTACACAAATCAATTATTTTCTGACAAACAAATCGTTTTTTAAATCCTTATCCTTATACTTAAGTAAATACCTTATTTATACAACTGCTCGCAGTCCAGCTGTTTATTAATCGGTGACGACCGTTTCGCCTATTCTATTCAGGCATTGTCAAACCGAAACTTGTTATGTTATAGCATTTAATTTAAATGCTCGTCAACTTTAAAATTACACAAAACACACAACACAATACATTAACGTACATCACAACACTTTGAAACACAAAACTACATTTAAAATATATCGCAATGTTAATACTTTCGTGTAAGATGTACACACGTGTTCACGTGTTCATTGCTTAGTCAGTAGTCCTATAGTCCTAGTTATAGTTATTTTTATCACTGACGAAACCGGGTAAGACTGCTAATGTTTAAATATAATAATAATAATAATAATAACCCTTTTAGAATAAAAGTACTCGTAAATCACTAAAATTCCTATCTTAACCCTCTTGCCTACACGTATTTTATAATTTAATTTTAACAACGTTGCAGGTTTAATCATAACCTCAAAGCTGAATTGGTCAATAATATCATATGTCTGTATCAAATTACTAAGTTTAAGATATAACCGGAGTTATAATGAAGGTTACGACGAAGAACCAGCATAGCCAAAACAAAGATCTATCATAAATTAGAAATAAAACTCAAAGTATGAAATCAACTGTAAGAATTAATATTTAAGCAAACAGCTGATTATTGTAAAACTAAATATATTCAATCAGCTGAGCTATATGTTTTAAATATGCAAATAACATTTTTAACCTATTTTTACGCCTAAAATTCTCTTTAAATGTTATTATTTTTTAATCTTCTGCGCCAACTTGAAGTCATACCCTGTCATATTATATAGGTAGTGATTGCACATTTTTCGATAATTATTTTTTTTTAAAGTTGGAACTCCTGAGCAGTTATCAATGCCTGGGAATGGGAGAGCATTTACATAATGCTCATAAATTAAACATTTAATTTACACACAATACTGACACAAGTTAGCAATACGACAAAATTTTTAAACAAATTGTTAAAGGTCTGTAAAAGACCCTGTTACATTACATCGAATAAAACTCTAATTAAAACTACTTAACAAGATAATAAATCTTAACATGGCATTTAGCTATACTAATATTATAAAGAGGTAAAGTTTGTTTGTATGTAGGGGGGTAACCTCTGGAACTACTGAACCGATTGAAAAAATAGTTTTACTAAAAAAAAGCTACACTATACCTGAGTAACACATGCTATAATTCATTTTAACAAAAACATTTTTTATTTCAACATTTGTATAAATTTAGTGGAAAAAATTCTTAGGTTAGGCCTAGACTGATGAAGCAACACATGGATTTACATTCATTACCACAACAACCAATTGAATAGAATAACATATAAACCAGTTGTTTGCGCTAATATTTCCATTAACAGCTAATTTCAAACTTTGAAGCAATTATTGAAACTTTTAGGTTAGGTTTTTATTAAAGTGCAGACTTGAGCCTTGCTGATTCTTTTAACTTTTGTTATAAAATATACGAAATAATTTGATTTGATTTACCATCTTAGCTTTGGAGTTATTATTAATGCTACACCATTATTATAAAGAAAACATAACATGATTATGTGTATAGAAGGTTCCAACGGGGTTGGCGTGCAGATCACGCTGGGGTTTCCCCTCGTGATAAATAAAATACATATCGGGATAAAACGTCAAGTTTTATTACCAATCACATTCAAACTATGGAGAAATGCTATCACCATATTAATCGGCTGGGTGTTATCATCCAGCATCCTCTGAATGCAATTTGGTAGGCAAAACCTCTTACGATCATGTTTTAATTTTTCCCATGACCAGAAACCCGTGTTTCCGCGTTATTTTTTTATTTATTTGTATTATAATTATATAGTTTATTTATTATTTATAATTATTATTCTCTGAAGTGACTTAAGTTAGGTGTATTTAAATTTTGGTTAAATTTTGTATATACATATTTTGTTTTTATATTAGTTTGTTTACAATTTGATTTTTTTGTAGCTTCCAACGGAAACAGTTTTTTTTTTTTTTTAAATGGTGACCTCGACACAGCAAAGTAACTAAGCTATGAGGTTATCAATCCATATTTCAACACTGATTACAGTGATTTAGTATCGTATTTCATAAAAATGTGTACTCTAAATATTTATATTTTGTTGTTGTTGTTATTCCAGGCAGCATGTTCATGTGCTAAAGTGTGGAAAGTGAACAGATTTGCCATACCAGTTAAAATTATACATGTTGATACTTCAGCAACACTTTGTACATGGTAGAGCGTTTTGTAAACAGATTATTATTTTTAATTAACAGGTAACATTTGAACGTCTATACATAGAACTTCGTACGTCAACTCATTAGACATATCATTGTTTACTTTTTTTAAAAGAATCTCTCAACCCAAGATTAGATAAGGTTATTTGCAATAGTTTAACGGTTGTTGAGGTTAGTGTATTAAGAGTATGCTAATAAATAAGTTCAAGCATGAGTAAGTAGAAGACAGGTAGCACCGAACGGAGGTCATTACTCCAGTCAAGGCGAGGTGAGGCCAGGAGGACGCGTAGGAATGCAGCGTATTGTTAGTTATAGGCTTATTTACTACGAGTATTTTTGAAGGTTAAACCAAGGGATTTGGGAGTTTACGCGATCTATTGACGTTATCGGTGGCAGCATTTTGATTTAACCACGAGGAAATAAAAAAGATTAACTTTCTAATCCTTAACTACAGTCGTAATTATAGGCTGTAAAGACGGAAATAGGGGAAATATTTGCGGCTGGACCGCAGAGTTACCAACGTTTGCCGTAAATAGAGTATGTACAACATTGATGCAGTTGAATGCAAAGGCCGAAGAACGAGTAAACGAACAATAATTGTTCTCTTTTATCAGTTACTGTTAGGCCTATCATTAGCATTTACATTAAAACACAATTTTATTATTTTGTTGATTGTTTGGAGGAGAAAACACTAATTTCAATGAAATTATAAGGAGGATGGAACCCCATATGTGCTTTGCAGACCTACCCTCATCCCTCATGCTCGCACAAGAAAGTGCGAAATAATGTGACGTTATTTTTTAAGTAGGGGAACTACGTCTATAATCCTTTCCAGTAGGTTAGAGATTTCCTTTTGAAAAATTGCATTCAATATTTTAAAACAGGTTGTCTTAATTCCATTATAGTCCGTCTGCCCGAAATGTTTCACTAGAAAGACCTAACCTTAAAGTCAATTGGCAAGCTTAAAATACAAACACCAAAACAACATGTTGGATGTTCTTCAAACTAATAGTATACTTGTTGTTGAATTGCTATAATAATTAGTTACAGTCAAATCAGAACTGAACAGTGCTGTATATTGTTTTATTAAAAAATATGTTTTGCAACGCCTATTTCTAGAGTTGTATAACACCGATTTTAATAAATGTGGTATTGTTGCAATGCGTTTATATTAAACTATCTGCGAAAGATCCGACGTAAAGATCTTTAAGAAAAACTACGCTGGAAAATCAGACGACTTAACTAATAGTTTAGCACAGTTCATAAGCTTTTTGAGTTTTCAGTGAAAATTATTGAGTTGGAATTATTTTGGAATGTAGGTTACTCAAGAAAGCATCAAAATTATTCAAATGACCAAGTTAGAACTCTAGAAATAGGCGGATCAGAAATAGCTTCCTTATACGTATATATACACACACACACACACACACACACACATACATATATGTATGCACTTGAATTGGGTTGTTAGAGACGTTAGGGTGACCCACATAGGGTTAGCGGTGACCCACAGTAAGTATTTATTTTATAGGCTTTAATGTTTTAATAAATCATCAACGAATGTATTCCCCTGGTATACTGTGTAACAAAATGGCTGACATTTACGCAACAACTCTGGCCCTATCAGGATTTGTTGATGATTTATTAAACATTAATACTTAATAATTAAAATCTATTATAAATAGTTTTTTTTTTAACGCATATTATCAATCGATTTGTTATTATTAAAATATTCATAAAAATTACCAAAATAAGTTTATAATAGACTTTGCGTAACTTTGTTGTAATTTTCGGTTACTTGTTTCCGAATCTTTGTTCCGCCATCGGAAAGAAAGTTCCCTTGTGAGATATAGTTAGACCATTAACAAAGAAACATAAATACCACAAAAAATGTCGCAACAAGTTTTTGGCTACCCCTTTTATTGATGTTGTTCATCGACCTTTCATGATGATGGAACATGACCAAACATTATTTCTGATGATGTAACAAGATTCCAAAACATGCAAAGCAAAGACACACGACAGTGTGGATCTTATTTTAAAATCAAGAATTTTGAGAACTGCGTCCAAACGAGTTTTAAGTAATAAAAAGATATGAAATTTGCATTGTTTATGAAATATCTGATGCAGTGTAAGAGTTGGCGTAATGATTGCTGCTTTCTCTGTCGGGCTAAAGAAGGGCGGATAGTGGAATATAACAAACGGCAAAGCTAACATCAAAAGCCAGATTAGATCCTATGACTGTTAAAACGCCGACGCCGTACTATCTGAGCTACAACCGAGTCTTCTTTCAAGAGATATTTTAAGAATGACTATAGTTTAACATCATTCTCTTACGGTATAATTTAAATTCTTCGTCCGCCATGCGTCTCAATATGCGCGCAATTCCCCCCACCACTGTTCTACAGATATCGGTAAACGCTAAACTATTTCCAAATCACAGCGTGGTTTGCATCAATCAAATCCATGACAAGGACACGCCTGTGGATTATGTCTAAGCCTACTTCACACTTTTGGGTTTATATTTGTTTATATTTATATTGAAATACTGCGTTTATTTCAAAACCTTAAGGTTGAAGCGTATAAACAAATTTTATGTGTTTTTTTCTTTTAACAATATGGAGCGAATTATTTAACGTCTTCACTTTGTACCCATAACGAACCCCTAAATTAAAATATCTGCGAGAACCTGTTATAGTCCAAATTGGAGAATATTTAAGCCTCCTTACCAAGCGCTCCTTCCTTTGAAGGCAAAGTTCATTCTTGCCATGGAGAGGAACAGATTCAAAACATACCTTCGAAATTTTTAAAGTAGGTTTTTCGTTCTGTTTCGTTTTCCCTCAACGTTTATCCTAAGGGCTTACTTTAAATTTAAATTAGATAATGTGAATTACTTTTTTTTAAACTTTACTTAAAATCGAATACACACCCCACCTCACATTTATTACAAATAAAATAACGTAATTGTATCATTTAAATTTTGTAAGTTCCAAATCAAAATTGAATTATAGAAAGTTATACAGAAACGAAATGCAACTAAAACAAAACATAACATTTGCTTACAGAGTTAAATAACAAATCTGTAATTATTAACACTTTAATCACACTAAAAATATGTTAAGAAATAGAGAAACAAGAGAAATAGAGACGATTCAACTTAAAACATAATAAATATTTAAAACAAACATCAGTAAAAGCTGCTGAAAATATAACTTTATATGAAAGAAAAACTTAGGTCCCCAAAAGGAAATTTGTAATAGGCTACCCAAATAATATATTCAGTTTTTACTTCATTTTATTTTTGTTGGATACTCACATAAAAGGTTTATAATATTGTATTAATTTAATGTATGTAGGCCTACGAAAATTTGACTGGAAAATACATTGAATGTGGGTATTTTGATATCCAGTTTAATAGTATTGATTAAACATCTTATCCACATAGACAATGTCTAAAACAACATGGATCAAAACGAGTTAAAAAAAATAAATTTTCCGCAAATTTTATAATTTTGTGAAACCATGCTATAAAAAGCTTACTCACAATCCAAAATTGTAATTGTTCCAATTCATCTGTTATACGTTTTAGTACATTAAAATGAAAAATATTTTACTATGAATTTTGGACAGCTGTCTGGTACCCAAAAAATAAATATAGTATGCCACGGTCATGTTTGGGTAGCCTGCCGTTTGAAAATTCTACATTTAAACATATGCAAAACTATAATTTAAAGAATTTTCTACAACATTTCTAAAAATACACTAAAAGTTCTATCTTTTCCTCTATTTTTACAAAATTCTATGATTGATAAAATAATGTTGTAACCAGCCTTGAGTGACTACACAGATATTATTGCATTCACTTAAGTTATTCCAAAAATTATTTGCGTATGTAATTTTATAGAAAATAAAATAATGAATGAAATTGACTAAATTTAGAAAACATAGTTCTTTACGAGTCCTTCAAAATACGAACTTAAATAATCATTACGCCAATTTAAAACAGTAAACGTTTTGGTTTAACTTTACTAATACGGACGATTCAGAAACTTAATTCTATTTCATCACAGAAAGGTGAACGCCCTGCGAAATATTCCCGCCATATTTAAAACTACAACAATTATCCGTAACTGTGCTCGATCACTTGTCCAATATTCCGACATTCCTGCCACCGCATACCACAGAGTATTCTGCTTGGGAACAGATTCGCCTCACAAAACATTCATCTGTCATGAGGTGCTGCCGATGTTGTCACGGTAGTTTTATAGTCTTTGTACGCGCATTGATACACTTTGGAACGCATTACCGCGAGAAGCAATCTTAGAAACATTGTTAAGGATAGAAGCTGAAGAATTGCTTATTAAACTCCCTTAAATAGTACATACTTTTTAAAGTGTTATTGTGCGTGCTTTCATTTTTATAAAGTTTAATTATTTACACTATCCATGATTCCTTAAAGGTGAGTATAATAAAGGTGCAATAAAGGTGAGACTTTGCTAGTCCGGGTGTTGCCTAACTCTAGAAAACAATTTGACTCAGTCATATATCTGGCTTTCCCGCACCTAGTCCGAGAATCAAAGTAAAAGCTATTGATACAGATTGTATACACTATTGTGAAACAGGTACATTTATAAACACACTAGTACATGCATATATAAAAAAAACAAGTTGCAAGTACAAAAACTAAGAAATATGTATAAAAATCACCGATACATGAATAAAAACTCTGGTACATGTATAAAAAACACAAGTATATTAATACAAACATGAACACGAGTATACAAACAAGGGAACATGCAAAAACAACAAGGGCCGGGGTAAACAAAACACTGGTATATGTATAAAAACAAAAGAAATACAGTATGTATACAAAACACGGATACATATATGAAAACAAGGACACAAGAACACACACACATATAAAACACGGGCACTTGTATAGATCACAAGCACGTGTATCAAAACACGGATAAGTGTTTAAAAACAAAGACACGTATATAAAATACAAACACATATAGTACACGAAACACGGGCTCATGTTAAAAAATACTAGGGGCTTTGTCCCTGGACGCTTCGCTTCGCTCGCAGTTGGAAAATTCGCTAAAGGATCTCGTTAATCTTTGGCTCGTTTGTACATGGGTGACCGAGCATAAATCAGCTGTTTTATTTGGCAGCTGACTCAAACTCATTAAACATTATCTCCATAAGATTAACATGGGAAATTTGAAGGATTGTGTGCCGGAGCTCCTTCTCGGGTGAATAGCGGCTAAACGGATGATCGGATCTTAACAGGTAGAGTCCCATGTGCATCACATGTGCTGCATGCTAAGTGTAACCTCAAACCCAAGTGGTTTTGTATGGCCCAATTTATTCTAATTCCAACGTGCTAAAACAGCATAAATTAGCTTGTTTTTTTAACAGTAATTAAAAACTATCCAATGAACAGCTGATTTTGGATAATACTCAATCTCAGTTCTATTCCACTCTATTTCCAACGTGTTAAAACAGTATAAATTGGCTTGTTTATAAACAGCTGTTTTGATCGTTTTATTTACTATTTCGTTGTTATTTTGTAACCAACATGGCAACCCATAAGGCCCTATGTTAAAATTGTTCAACTTTTAAATCAGATTTTCTAAAAAAATTGCGTTTTTACACGAAATACAACTATATGGGTGTACTTAGAAATCAAAACTACACCTAAATACAAAATTTCTTTGAATTCGTTAGAGCCGTTTTCGAGATCCGCGACAGATATAAAGATAGATACAAGAATTGCTCATTTAAAGTAATAGGATAGACACGTAAAAATACGGGTAGGCCTACATGTACACAAAACACTGTGCATGTATAAAAAACAGTGGTATATGTACAAAAGCAAAGCAATATGTATACAAAACACGGATACGTATACAAAAATCGATACGTAAACATAAAAAAAACATGGACCCTTATATAGATCACAAGCTTGAGTATCAAAACAAGATCACACGTATAAAAACACAGATGGTGTTTAAAAACAAAGACAAGGTAAAATACAGACACATCCAGTAAAGCAACATGGGCTCGTGTTAAAATAAATTAGACTGTAAAAACACGAGTAGGTATATAGGCCTAACATGTATACAAAAAACTTTGCCTTTACTGATTTACTATTTGAGTGAATTACAATTTGAAAAGGCTCATTTAGAAAATTTCAAAACACTTTTCGGAGATTAAAAAATTTGTTTAAACCGTACCCACTCTTAACTTTGAAATTTCTAGTCCAATAATATTGTAACTTTGTATAATATTAGAAGAAACATTAAAAAAACATGTGACTATGCTCGGTTTTTTTAGAAATATATATCCGTCTATCTGCGAGTCAAAGACGATTTTCATCCATGTTTTAAAGTAATCGTAATTTGGGCCAAAAATAAAACTTGTTTATGAATAGCTAACCATATCACTTAAACATTATGTTGAATGAAAATATTCTGTTTTGAAAATTTATCAAAACAGCTCTATAATTTCATCTCTTATTTTGTAAACTCTTTGTTTGGATGTCATAATTTATAATTCTTTCTAATAATTTATAATTATAATCACCACTTTGCTGGATTTGAAGGGAGGCTTAGAACCCGTATGTGTTCTACATAAACCACATCTAGAAAAAAATATATTTGCCATATGCTATACATAAATGTTATATGCTAACACTTACAGCTGAATTTGTTAAATTCGAAGTAGCTACGGTGTATTTTCTATTAGTTAACAAGTTAATATCAAACGCCTCACCTTCATCTTACTGTCTAAGCTAATAAATGCGTAGCAATATAGTTGTCACAGATAATAAACTGTCATTGGCAAGTGAAAAATTAAAGCCATAACAATGTAACATGTCATTGACAATTACAAACTGGGCAAAAATAAAGATAATATAATATAAATACCCATTTGAAACTTTGGAAAGGTTATTTTTAAGGTTTTGGAGATTTCAACGGTCCAGTAAGAACGAAGGCGATAAAAACCAGCGATTACCTTAATGAAAATGACTTTTAAGAAACCCACCGGAGACCTAGGCTAACCTGATCCGCCTAATACTAGTTCAATAAACCCATTACCTAGGCCTAGGCAAAAGTAGAAGGTCAGGAACAAAAAGTGGAGGCTGTGATGTGAAAGGAGCCGAACCCTCGAGGTATGTTTTTAGAAGATTGGATTTTCATTTTGATTGGTCGCTTGTATTGTGTTACCGGCAGGTGTTATATTGTTCAAAGTTTGTAGCAGAGTTTATAAAAACTGGAAAGGATTATTATGGTTTAATATATGGAACAGTATTTTCTTTAATAAATAGAAATACGTTTACCATATTGTAATAACTCTTTCGTGTATTCTTGTGGTAAGACTCTGCTGCAACTCCAATAGTTTCTACCATAATGGTAAAGTAATACTTGAAAACGTTTTATATTTATTGTAGATTTTTTAGAAAATTTAAAAGGGTTCGAATATGGTAACATTAAAAAACAGTTGATGACACACCAACTTTCTTACTGCCTCGACACACATATTGTATCATTTCTTTTTAGTAAAGATCTTGGATAAATTATAACCTAAGGAAAGATTATTGTTACCGGTAGCTATAGATATAACATACACTATTATAAAGGTTAAATGGAACTATGATGCCTTAGTCATACACGATACACATACACACAAACATAACCTACAAATTAGAAATACAAATAACTGCTTCAAAGTATGAAATCAGCAGTTAGGGCCATGTTATACGAGCGCTGTTAGCGCCGCGTTTTCAACGTTGCGTCAGTCGGTTTATTGGGTAAATGGAAGTACCGTGGTCTATTTTATACGAGCTCTATCAACGCTGGCAAATCCGCGTTAACCGGGCGTTGAGCGTTGCCAATGCACCTGACGCGTTAACAACGCCGCGCTATCAACGACGAACCAAGTTATACACGCACTCGCAGCGCAGCAACCAGAGAGGCCACAGCAGTCAGAAGTATCGACTTTATCCTGGTTCTAGGGTTATTTTTTATTTCAAAGTGGTTATTGTGTACTTCAAAGTGACAAAATAATTGCCACGGAAAAAATTATTTACGCTATTGAACAACAGCCACCTCTATATGACGTTAAGTCAAAGGATTATAGCAATGAACAATTGAAAGCTAAATGCTGGAATGAGGTTGGTGAGACAATGCCATATCATCTACCCTTCCTCCTACACAATTCCTCATTTGTTTATACTATTTTTTAATACACCTAGACAGCCTAACTGAATGGTGTCCATCTTGGAAGTGAGTGACGCGACGTTGACAACGCCTCAAAAACGCGGTGTAAACACGGGTCTCGCGTTGACGATGCTTTATCAACGTCCCGTATAACTTTAACAACGTTTGTACAACATGGCCCTTAGATATTATAATAAACAGCTGATTATTGTAGTAACACTGAACATCTTCAGCTGACGATCTTAAATATTTTTATCGAACAAATGGCATTTAAACTAGCGGACAAAGTTATAAAACTATTTATAGCCCTAAGGCTACTATAGAAGCGGCGAGCGGTGAGCTGTTGGCGGCGAGCGGAATGAGCAGGGGCAAGCGGCGTGGCACCGAGCGGCGAAGGGGGCTACGATACAAGCGATAATAAACTATGATTCTACGAGACCGGATCATGTTTTCGCTTCACATAGAATCTTGAGACAGACATTCAGTCAGGTGACAGAATCAGTTTGTAGCAAATCACAATCAGGCCTATATCTTCAACCATAGGTCTAAGTGGTTTTTAATTGTGTTGAAAAATTCAGGTGTAACCAGGGGGAAAGAGTATTTTAAATATATATATATAATTTCTGTGAAAATAGCAATCGTAAACATTTCCGTAACCGAAAGTTTTAATCCTTCATAAGGTTTAAACAATAAATAAACCCTTGAACAAAAATAAAAAATTCCGAAAGTAGAACAGCAAAATTAGCAATTTTTTGTTTACCGTCGGATTTTCTTGAAATTTTGTATTCAAGTTGTATGTTATGAACTTATCAAATTGTATATAAAAAATACCCAATTTCGCTATTTTAATCCTTGTCATGTTTGGTGGGAGTAAAGATAATGGTGAGCGTCGAGCGGCAGCCGAAAAATTATGTAACTGGATTTGGACATGGAAACGCTATCGGTTATACATAGAACATTTTCCAGCGGAGCTTGCGCTGCCGCTCACCGCTGGCCAATTTTAAATTACGTATTTATAAATGTCAGCATTTTCGCACCAACTTGAAATACATACAATGACAGTAAGTACACAGTTTTAAAGTAATTTTACTTACTAGTTCAAATTATATATGTAGGCCTACATTCTGCATTATTAATTAAGCGTAGCACGCTTACATATTTCAATAAGCTTAATGAGTAAACGATGTTATAATTTTTATGAAATTTGGTTGGATCCATTTTAGTTACTATCGTTTAAACCTAAACTAAATAATTTACGAACTAAACTTAAAATCTATTAAACAAAACTAAAACTATTTTTTTTAAACTCTGAAGGTTAAAAAAACACCGTTAAAATAAATTGAAGGCAAAACTCTATAATTAATAAACACAAACTTACTAAAAGTGGAAACCATACACATTTAAGTTAAAATATAGTAAATAACAATAAAAACATAAATATAACGCTTATTTAACTTAGCTTTAACATTGTTATGTATTAAACCGCTGCTGAGTATCCTAAAACATCATGAAAAAGTATGCAAAACTAATGCTTTAAAGTAGGTCGTTTGTGTAAATTTCTAAATATATGTGCTATGTTTGCTTGACTGGGAACGACTGGGGACACCAAAACCCTTCTAGACTCCACCCCTATATGGTTAACTTTCATAAAAGAATTTTTTTAGCTGAAAACATTTTAAAGAACATTAATGCAATTCACAAGGTCGACTAACAAATCAGCATTTTGGTAATTGCAGCTGCCAAGAGCGATACCTCAGTTCCAAACCTCCACATACGTAAATAAACATACAAGGACACGACAAGAAAAATAATATTTTCAAACGTATACCAGCCCATAAATATTGAAAAAACGGAAAATTACTTTCAGGGTTTCGGTTTAATACAAAATATACTAAAAGACGAAAAGAAGCTCTGTATTTATTCTACTTTCAGAGCAATAATCATATTCTACGCAATTTTTCTCAACCTAGGGGTCTTCTGTTTTCGAATTTCTACCATTCGTGGTTAAAGGAAAGCGATTAGTAAAAGAACTTGAAGACCCATTTATCTATCAGCTGATCTCCAACCTCTGGGCTAATTCTTTACTAATGGGTGGCACGGACATTTATGACCTTTCACCTCTCCACTACGGTGGTCATTATGGATAAAACAACCGTTTAAATTGTCTTGTAACTGTTTTTAATTTCAACAAACTGGAGTATATTTGAGGTGGACCTGATGATGTTTAAATAGTTTAAACACTTGATTGGTGTTTTTGGTTTTGTTTGTTTTTGCGACTGTTAGGTGTAATTGCAGAACATAGTTTTCCCTTGTATCAAACGGACATTAAACATAATTTACTGATAGTAAAACTGAACAAAGTTAAAGAACAAGGTTTTGTATAGTTTAGTGACAGGCAAACTAAATAGCAACATTGTCTATGTAACATTGTAACACGCCAAGAGTAATTTTAATACAGTTTTACTGTTTTCTCGATAGAAGTCTTACAGAGAACGGGCATATTCTACAATAATACATTATTTAAATAAAACTTAATTTATTTACAAAAAGTGTTAACAATAATTTAAGATAAAATGTCAAACGGAGTTTTTCCCGCGTAACCCCTATACCGGCCCATGTTAAATTAAGCAACTTTAGGTACATTTTTCTCAAAAAGCATACGTGCTACATATTTGAAATTTGAACACAACATTATATACACCTTTTTAAGCAAACACATGCTATTTGACTATGTTCCAAAAACTAGATCATACATTTTTATTAAAAAAAAACTTTTAAAAAACATATTTTTTATAGAATCTAAAAATTTTACACTAGGGTAATGTTAAGATATGGGCTTGATTTTGCATGTGTTTGTAGAAAACAGTGTAAAATCTGACAAGAAAATTTAATCTTTCTATCTTTAGTAGTTCCTCAGAAAAATGTACCTGCGTCAATAAAAACGAAAGTTTCGGGAAACTAGCGTTAAAAGTCAAATTTTATCTAGAACTAGCTGACACGTACGGCGTTGCCCGTGGTGGTTAGTATTTTCAGTCTTTTTAACGTAATTGTAATCTTTTGAAGTGTTCAGTTAGTGAGTGGTATTTGGCTTTTATATATATAGATCTTAAATAATAAAAGCACTATTGTCATAATAATAAAAGATCTGAAATTATGATTTTAGTAACTTTGATCCCCCAAACCCCTCCTAAAATTTCGAAATTTTTCATACCCTTTCTTAGAGAGCGCCTAAGGCCCTGGAGGAAGCTACATACCAAATTTCATTCCAATCCGTTCGGGCGTAATTTGAGGATGATCAAAAACGCATTGAAAACGCAAGGAAAAATGCAAAAACGCCTATTTCTGGCGTAATTTTGGGAGAATCTCAAACATTTTTTAACAGACTACTTTTAGGCCTTAAACGAACCTAAGTACCAAATTTCAACATTTTCTGCCAATTAGTTCTCGAAAAAGCTGAGAAAACGCAAAAAATCGCTAGAAAAACGCGAATATTGGGCGTATCTTTGGGATGTTTTCAAACTGAACATGCATGCCAAATTTGAACTCATTTGGTTCAGTAGATTTTTAGTTCTGCTGATGAATGAATGAGTGCCATTTCGCTTTTATATAGATAGATTAGTGTGGCATCGTTAAAACATCCCGGAACTAAAGTCTAGAACCTCTGCCTGTTTCTCTTCTTCCTCCAGGTCTATTTTCCTTTTTCTTCTGGCAATAATGGCTGCTCGGGTCATGTTTACAGATGCTTTGTTGGTTTTTTTCATTCGCAATATGTCAAAACTGCGAAGCGTGTTTACTGCGTTGGAGCTTAACCGAAGGCTTAGTAGTTTGTAAATGGCTAATTAACTTGACGCTCAACACAGAGTCATACACTGAAAGTGTCACGTCTCACAAAAACATTTTTGGGAATTTTTTTCCAAACCACGTTTAAAACTGTCGTTTGGATTCTGTGTTCTTTGATGCAGGCAATATTTTTAAGATATTTAGGTCTTAATAAATCTTTTTTTATTAAAACCATTATATCATAAGTTGAGTTTTAATTATAAGCCAAGACCAGAAACATAATATCCCAGGATGTAAAATATATTAGTTTGTTGCAGGTCTATGTTCAGGAATTCTCACGAGCTCATAGGCTTGACTTAGTTTGGTTTTTATTTTTTTTAGCCGCTAAAAATTGTTTTAGGCCAAAAACCCTTATATTTCTTAAAAGATAACACTTCAATGAATAAAAAAACAAATAAAGCAAATTTAGATTGTTTTTCATATTTTTGGTTACGCGCTCTCATTAACGATTTTCAGTTTTTTGACGTAAAATAATTTCAGGTATAGTAAACAAATTAAATTGTTTCGATTTCTCTTCAGTTCTGTACTTGGAAAGATGAGTATAAGGATGTAACACACGAATACAAACACATTTTTAATATGTATATGAAATTGAAAAAGTATTTAAAGTGTGCCATACTAGATTTGTCACTATTTATTTCTGAGCTTGAAAAAACAAAATTTTCGAAAACATTTTATTTTTACGTATTGTTTTCACTTGTTAATACAAGTCCCTTATATGACGACTCTGTGACAAAAACTAACATTGCTAAATATTTTAAGTTTAACTAAACAGAAAACTGAGTTTGTATAATATTAACAGTCAGCGCTTTACGCAGAGCGATTTTTCTACAAGTGTTGTCACATCAAATAGAGAAGGGAGTCGTCTTCTTCCAATGGAGTAGCCGTTCAATTTAACAATTATTGTACTAGTCTAAATTCCCCTAGTCATCAACGTAAAACATTTTTATCTGGGGCTTGACTTTACAGTTTAAACATTTGGTTCGACTGCAGCAGAGCCTTACATACTCGGTCACTTGATATATAGAGTGAAGACAGGTTAGGTATAAATAGAAACCAAACTGTATCTCTCTAATCACGGAAATAGTAATTTAATTAGAAAACAATCTTAATGTTTCGCCGTCCGGAACTGGTTTTGATTTGAATAAAACAATAGACGAGGCCGATGGGAAACTCGAGACCTGAACGTTTTAAAGTATAAAATCTTGTTTCCGGCCCTCAACAATCTTTGGAGATCTTACTGAATTAATTAATACCCTACGGAACAATACTTTTAAAGTTTCACCGACAGAATTATTTTTATAAATCCATTTTTCGAGCTACTAATCACACTTATTTATGATGGTAAAGATTGATAACAATACGCGACTTTTGGCATATTATATAGACGGCTCACTTTTCTAAGTACACATATTCCTCCGACTTTCATTGATCAAAATGTACCTATCACACTTCTTCAAATATAGCATACCCTCAAAATTGTTTACTATAACTTATACCCCTGATTTTTCTACGTTGTAGATTGAAAATAATCATTTAGTATTAGGTGCTGTTATAGTCTGCAAAATTGGTCAGTTACCTATCAAGCGTTTTGTAAATTTTGTTTTAGACGTCAGAGAATAAAAACAGTTCCTAATATCATCAAAGGTTAAGACGTTAACTTTCTTTAGTTTGAAGTCCTATTTTGGGGCCACCAAATTTTAAAGTGGGTATTTTAGGACTCTGTATCTTGTTTACCCTTTGGAACGTCTACATGCCACATTTACATCACTTGAAGAAACATTTCTTATAACTTTTCATGGAGATTTGTAATTTTGTACTTTATTTAGTAATATAAAATTACTAGTGAACCCGCAATGCTTCGCACTTAGTTTTGCAAAAATTTCTTAAAAGTAATATTACATAATTTTAGGTTTATAGCTTGTATGATGTTAGTTAATTTTTAGACATTTTATAGGGGTAGCAGCACCATTTCAACCCCTTAGATCGGGATGAAAATTATCCTATATTTTAAGTTGTAGTAAAACACACATTTTGAAAAAATCATTAAAATTGGTTGAGCAATTTCGGAGTTCATCGCGAACAAACACCGTGACAGTGGATTTTTATATACAGATATAGATTAGTATAAGATACTGTTTAGTACTTATAAAAATGTATAAGTACACAAATAGATACATATATATATAAATCTCTCTATATATAATTTTTTTTATAAATATATAATTATATATCAAAATAAAGATAAAAATGTTATCTTTTAGTTTCATTCAGATTGTTTGTTTAGTTTTCAATATAATTTTGTTCAAACTAATGTAATGTTTGTTGGTATGTTGAATGTCAAAGGTATGTTGAATCACTTTGTAACATCCGTTTAAAGCGTTTAAAATTGGCTAGTCAGAACTCTAGAAATAAGCTTCCAAAACTTCAAGTTTTTGTTTACCATATCGAAGCTAAGAAACAAGTTGAACATTTGTTCTCAAATACTAAGTTTTCGACCCAGCCACCATTTTGGGTGTTAAAAATTACTTTGGAGTACGGTCCTCAAGTTGTTGAACTGTATACATTACAATAAAATACATTTTTACAGTTAAAAGACATTTTAATCCATACACTTACATCTAAATGCTATGGGTTCAGTAAAAGTAACCTGGACTTGCAAGGGTGCAACAGAGCCTGTAATGAGTCGGTTTATCAGGAACAAACATTCCAACAGTTTCACTCGCAACTATTCCCACAATTACGCTTAACGGACGAGCCTATTAGCAAAGAGAAATGTTAATCTATCTGAGAGCACGATTCTAAGATGTTTGTCAAACCCAAGATGAAAATTAGAAAACTAATGAATCAAAATTGTACGTCTAACAGGACAAAATGTTAGACAACCTGGGTTCCGGGCTAGAAACGTAAGAGTGCTTCCTCTGCAGAAGAATTCATTCTTCTGTGCATGGTTGTCATACAAGATCACGTTTCCTGGCAATCTTTAAGATATCGAATGAAACTCGGTATAGTTTAAAAGGACACGTTAAAACAATTTGAATAAAATCGGACCAGTGGGCTCCAAAATACAAAGGGTTCAAAGGGTTCGAGGGGGGGGGGGGTGTATATTAATTTAATACAACGTTAGAAAGAAAAGGGATCAACAAATCCAACAATGTATAGGCCTACTATTTCAGTTGTTTAATTGCATCAAATATTATTTTACGATGATTCTTAACTTGTAAGTTTGCTGCTACAATCCTTCCTTGCACATATCATTACAACAATGTTAAAACACAATTAATCCTAATAGTTTCAATTGATTCAGTAGAAAGTCACTTTTTAAGTTATAAGAATGTCACCGCAAATACAAAAGTGTCAAGAAAACAAGATCTGCATATCAATTGCATTTAAATAACGTAAGCTCTTACATCCGTAAATCCACAGAAACTACAAAATAAATAATAATAATAATAATAATCAAGGTAATGAAATATTATTAAATGTAAAGAATGTTTATGATTCAAATATAAAACGCCTTTTTAATCACGATAGCATGTGTGCCTTCTGTGACAATACATTTTTAAATTGCATACAAAACCGTCATGCTGGTTTTAAAGTAATTCAACAATCTTTACGTTATTTATAAAATAAAAGCCTGGGGTTTCTACACCTTTACTAAGTTATGACATACTAACTATTTCCTATTGAATGACCTTCAACTCGATGTAAGATCCCGTCCTTGAGGTCTTGCCTTTACTTAGTCAGACTAACCTTCCCCGGGTTACAGCTGTTTTTACAACCACACGTACAATTTTTTTGTCGGGATCGTTTTCTATCCATCAGAAACATTTTGTATAATTTTAGATTTTTTTGGTTGGTGCAACCATCCCGATTTTAGTTTTCCGTAGATATCGTCTCTTCGATACCCCCTTTCAAAATGTGTTTAATTTTTATAAAACGTAGATACATGGGCTTCCACTAACAGCCTTCAATAGTTGGTTCCGACCTCCGCTGCGAAGGTCTAATTCCAGATCCCAGGAATACTGTTTAACGGTTACCTAAAACTACGAGTATAAAATCTGCACTTAATATCTCATCTACTTCCAGAGAAACAATATTTTTGTAAGCACACAAATATGGACAGACAGAATACAAAAAGTTCCCGGACATATTTAAGGGTCTGCTCCAGTAAACGAGAAAGCAACCGGAAACGCAAGCGCTTCTCTCTATAACTGTATCTAAACAGTGCAATTTCTAAAAGCTGAGCCTTTTGATATTGCCTCATTTCAAACCATTTTATAAATCCATCTTTTGTAATTGAGTGCTGAAAAAAAAAACTGAATTTTCTTTATAAAATTTCGGATCCGGCTTGCACATTATTTTTCATTATTAATTTTTTATTGTGTTAGGAAAAAAATTCAAATTTTGTACTTACAAAATGTCAATTACATAACAAAAGAAAAACATTTAAAAAAATCTAAAATGCTAAACGGATGCGTATTGTAATTATGCTTAAAATGAGACCTTGCAAACTATTTTATGATACAAAATAAACGAAATTAATGGTTTGAAATTTAACATTGCTCTTATGGGATAAAAATTCAAGATGGCCACCACTACAGCAGACCCTTAAGGGAGATATGACGTTGCCAAAAAAGAGCATTTGAAAAATAATATACATGAAAGTTTTTTAATACATTTTTTACGAAAACATTAATTTTAAGCTATTTGTCTATTTTTCGTCAAAAGTGAGGAACATAATATAAGATTTAAATGATGTTAGAATTATTAATATTGATGAAGAATTAAGGGAGATATGGCGTTGCAACAAAAGAACCTTCGAGAAATAATATATAAGAAAATTGTTTAATGGTTTAAATTTAAATGATGTTTGAATTATTAATTTTGATAAAGAATTAAGGATGGCGTTGCCACAAAAAAACAAAAAAATACAAAAAACACCTTTGAGAAGTAATATATAAGGATTCTTCTGAATCAGCATAACTTTAAAATAAAACAATACAAACCGGATCAAATTCAATATTTAAAGATCGTAATTAAACATTAATATCAATGAGGAAAACCAATATCACTTTATTTTTGCTCTAAAATCAGTTTACAAAATAATGCCACGCAATTGTTAACCGTCCTTTATGTAAGTCCTATCAATTTTTAACTCAATTTTCAAACATTATTTCCAAAATTAAACTAAATTGCGTCTCCACACGACCTCTAAGCCTCAACACAAACAAACCAATTACGGAAACAACCAAATCAAACACGCTGTCCGCGTAAACACATAATAGTTTGACCTAGAGATGAGAGACTTGAACGGGTAGATAGGAAAGGTTGCTAGCATTGTGACATACTCTCTCAACAGCATTCCTCAGACTTTACCTGCATCTAACTTGACTCATCAAACGGTACATTGCACAGTAGACCACTTCGAGGTTAATGCTAGCAATCTAGTTGTATATTGTTAGAAATCATGCAGAATCATGGTAAAGCATTATGTTAGTACAAGAAAAGCAAGTATTAGATAAAGTAATGCTTCTGGTAAAGACCGCTTGGTCAAATCTACAATTTTGGTGTAGTGACCACTTGATCAAATTATGTATATTCTATCTAATAATTGGGAGTTTTAGTTAACCTGACCACATACATTCGGACAGACTACAAACATAATTCGAAAAATATTTCAATATGTATAAAACCACGAGATATAATTTTGTTAGTCGAATCATATTGCTACATCAGACACGTTGGCCAGACATCTGGGTTATTAGTTGTGAATGACAACGAATAGAAATGATTTCACAAAAATCCAGAAGGACATCATCAACACCGGAAGTCATGGTGAGTGTGACCGGAAATTCCAGTGCTAATGAGAGTGTCTGTTATTAAGCTTTATTCACACTATAAATAAATATCTGGTTGACATTTTCAGCAAGCATTTTCGTTTACAAATTGAACAGACGCCTTCATTGGTCTAAATAACAGAAAGTAATTTTGTTTGTAAAGAAGTTTACTGAAATTGAATACGTAGAGCGCAAATGAAATATAGTAACTACGAGATTAAAATTAACATTCCAGACCTATATAAGCCGGTCAGCAGAGCGTCTGAAAAACATCGTTAAGGATTACTGATAAAACAGCCTTGGGGAGAAACAGCTGATAAACACCTGTAAGGCGAACTCGAAGGTCACTCGACACTTTCCATTAAATCCTCGGTATTTGTAGACCTCCAACGACCCGCGGCAATGTTAAATAGCTCGAATAGTTTTAACACTTAGTCAACAAGTGTTTGGAATTTACTCGGCGTAAAGCAGTGTTGCAAACATAACATCAAAATCAAGAGCAGGTGTCGAGATAATATGGTTTGGTGGTATTTCATCACGTTCAATAAGCTACATATAAACAAAATATCTCCTGATTTGTTTTCGAACGTAACACTTAAGTCAAAACCAGGTGTTTGGAGAATGCATATGATTAGGTTAAATATTAAACGAAGAAAAATTACTTAGTGGATTTAATTCAGTGAATATAACCCTTAAACTAGTTCTTTTCGAACTCAAATGGTTACAAGCTGATTCCTTAGATGAAGAAAATACTAATGATAATGGCTCAACCAACATAACCTCAACGTAAGTGTACCAGGACAAAACAAGTGTCAGATAGAAACATTGTATAGGATTACAATCAGGAGAACCAACAAACAGAAACATTGCTGTGGCCAAGAGGGTTTAGTGTGCGAAATTAGGTATTTAGAAGTTGGTAATTCTACATAACCTCAATGTAAGTGTACCAGGACAAAACAGATAGAAACATTG
>JAGFPH010003082.1:51037-63426 GCA_018207615.1 Philaenus spumarius
ATCGTTGTACTTGTCTATTCATGTCTGAATCCATGCGACAATCAAAGATAAATGGCGCATATAACCCCTCCTTTCTATTATTTGTAATCGCTTCAAATTAGAAGTAATCGAAAAAAGAAACAAACCTTATTCGTCAATATTTTTTCTTTTCGACACCGCCTCCTAAATTATAGACACGCCCATAGTTTTCAATTACAACTAACAAACTACCCTCTATGTGAAAGAGGGTTTTTGAGCTTAACATATCTAAAAAATAAGTACAGAAACAAGCTTAATGTTGAGGACGATTTAAGGTCGTACTTAACAAAACTTGAGCAGAAAATTGAGGAACTATGTAAAAAAAAGCAAGCTCATCCTTCTCATTATTATTATTATTTTTATTTTTTTTGTAATGCGCTTCAAATATATTTTGCTTTTGATGTAAAAAGTGTTTTTAATTTGACCCCCTGATAACAAGGGGGTACTCAAAATTTTAATTTTTCATTAAGGGGTACAGTCTTTGGAAAAGATTGAGAACCCTGACTTAGCGTAAACCATAAACGTTATCTAAACGGCGGATGTTTCATCAAAATCTGATAAGTTGTATTAAGCGTATCAAGGCAACTAAACGACACTTTAAAAAGTTTCACAGTACGGCTACATTTTGAAAAATGTTCTTAAGTTAAGTCGTAACAAACGGACAAACGTTCTTCTTTTCGATATAGCTCTAATGATAAATTATTAATTTGTGGAAAAGTATTTCCAAGAAAGGTAATGCGCATGCGCCTTAGCAGTTACTATGCTTCCTAAAATAAAAAATATTGTAGAATATGAAGTTATATTATTTATTGTATGACTATTACAATAAAAAAGTAAAGTTGAAAATACAAGTTGGAAATCAGACTATTGCCTATACAATGTGCTGTATATTAGTCGGATAAATGTAATGATTAACATTAGGACAATGTTTTTAGAGACAATTATTCTCCACATAAATAATACGTCTGCTAACGGTGTACTAATATTATATTGTGTAATTTAAAAAAAAACTAAACTCATTTTGAGACTCTGTGCCGCGTATTAGAAAATCTTATTGTTTTCTTATTTTATGTGTAAAAAATATTTAGATTTTATTTTGTAGATAATGTTTTAGAGACTTGTTGGTTTGAGTAATTATTTATTATTATTTTGTGCAATATGACTCACATTCACAACGCTGTTTTAGGAAAAGAGAAACAAATAAAAGCAATGTACGAAATGTCATTAATAGACTGTATTGCGCAATCTATCTCCCCGTTGGAAAACGTGGGCCATAATTTACGTATCTTCCGAAACTTGTTCCGGCCTATGGTACAATACGCTGGAGTCTAATCGCTCTGATCTGCATTGAGCTAATAACGGGGAAAGAGAGGCAGTCGACCGGCAATGTGTGTGTGGGAATGTTAGCGGTCATTGTTACTTCGGCATTGTTTTAAACCTTGAAAACTTTGCTCTAGATCTTGAAATAACATCTCGGGCACGGCGGATACTGGATTGTACTTGAAGAAGTAAGCCCTCTATAATGCAATAACATACGTAGGTCTATGTTTGTTCATAGGTTTGCACCCATTTCAGTTATTCGGTCAAGCCTTCACTGTATCTTCGTCAGGATTTTAAGATAGAATTCAAATTTTACTTTGGCCGTTCTTATAACCCGCGAAACCAGGCAATGCAACTTTATCGGGAGAAGGGGTTTATGAATTGGAGGCAAACTTATTCCTTCATTGGCAAGATTAAGAACAATTTAGACTGGATTCCATATGAAAGTACATAATGTCCGTATAGTTGGTGCTGTTCAAAAACTAAAATATTAGCGCGCGTTTCCTTTCAGTAGTAGTGCTATCAGTTCCCGCAACGTTTGCAGTAGCAGTAGCTTCCACTGACATATCATTCCCCATTCTAAAAAGAATAATTTATTATACCTGTTGTGGTAAAAACGGACAAAAGTGATAAAGTGACTCTAGGAAATCTTTTTATCAATTAATATAGCCTCGAAAAGTAATACCTTGTCCAAAGGGGCCAAAGACACACATTATTAGTAAATTATGCAAGTTTGCTTGAATTGTGGATAGTACAGTCGAGGTCATAGAAATCGCATCACCTATGATTGTCATCTTTTTGATCCTAAATGTGTAAACAAATCCTAAATAAATGTATTGCAAAGCCTAAGAATAAAAATGAGCTGAAACAGGCAATCGAAAAAGTGTGGAATGAGGAGATTAGTGACGAAATCATAAAAAATTTGATCCACTCAATGCCAAACAGGATCGCCTTAGTTATCACGTTCGACAAAATACTAGTTTATATTAATATTTCAATAAATATATTTTTAATGTTTTTATACAATTTTTCCAAATAAATTCATATGAGTATGTAAACAAAATTTTTTTCTTAAATTCCTCGTTAACACTAAAAATATTATTTATAATTTTATGAATATTATTTATTTTATTTCGGTTTTAACCATTTTTCACAGCTCATAACAGACTCTTTCCCTTTGCAAAACATTTTTTAAATATCAAAAGGTAAGAACAACATTGGTTTAAAAAGATAATTCATTATTTTTAAGTGGTGCAATTTCTATGACCACGACTGTATTTATGAATAGTACTTGAACTAATGCCTGCGATTACTAAAGAAAATGCCCATTCGTATTCTCAGCAGCTTGTAGAATCTAGATGTTCCAGCATTGTATTTGGATAACCTAATAAAACCCCGATCCAATGCATTATTTAAATCCACTGAAAATTCGACGATAGTGGCGCGATCTATGGGGGAAACGACGAAAGCGGTGTGTAGCACCAATGCCTTTAATTTCTCCCTAGCGCTACTACGCGGCGCGATCATGCAATATTTTCCCGACAACCTTTTTTTCGCCACACTGCCGCCGTATGCAAGCATGATCTATTTTATTATTCTATTTTGTTATCTATTTTATTTTAATATTCAAGATCTATGCTTCCAGCCTGTGTTCCCGCTGGCAAATCATACTAAGTAAGCTAAACATCGCTTTATACCCAATCGTTTATTCTTGTTAAGTAATGTTTGGTCATCGTTACTCTTTCCTTAAGGCATAACATAGGTCTCGTCAAAAACCTACACGTAGCACAAATCAATATGAAGTGTTTTTGTTATTTACTACATCATTGTTGTTATTAATGAAATTATTTTATTAGTTTACAATATTAATGTGGTCTATTATTAATATTTGTTCATGTTTCTGAGTCTAGAGTAAAATCTAACAACAAAATAAATGACAATACATAATAAACTGTGGGCTATGCAGCTTTTATATTTCACATTTCACCCATTTTGTTGTTGCCTATTTTAGGAATGACCGTAGAATCCTCCACACTGACAGTTCAATATTTACCAACCTGGTTTCGCTCTCTCAGAGCAATCTTGCAAAACTTTGTGCCTAAGTCAGAGCAAATACTGTTATATTGGGATAATTTTGTACAATTTGTTCAAATAAATAGTTTTAGGACAAACTATTCGGTCATTTTAGCAGTCTTTATAGAAGAAAAGTGGATGGTAATTATTATACTTTAAACATAAAAAAACTATAAATTTATTCTTCTATTTTAGTTTGTTTTTTTTTTTTTTGAAAATGTTTAATTAAATAATAGCAGGGTGTTTTCTGATTTGTATCCTCACTAAAATCGTTCGCTCAAATAAAATATGATTTCTGTTAGCTTCATAAAAGTTGTTGTGAAGTGATTACCCATTTTATTATTATAAAGCTTTGCACTTTGAACTGTACTATGTAGCCTTTGGTACTTGTGTATGCTTTTTACCATTTACTTTGAATTTTAGTATATTATTTCACTTTCTAACAGGTGACCAGAATTTGCAAATTCAGCTCTGACATTAATGTAACACGTGGATGCAGGTGTGAGTTTTGTTTTAAATAATATAAATATATGATATAATATGGTTGATTATATAAAGTGTGTGGGGGTTTATATGTAGTATAAATTCCAACTTCTTTAAATAGTGTATGAAGGCGTTTTAGGAAGTTAGGTAGAGGTGGTAACACGGTTGGCCTCGTACAAAAGTTCTACATATATTGTAATATCCTCCCCAGTTGTTCCTAGAAGCCTTCTTATTTTAAAATTAACTCCCTTTTATTTTACAAAAAATTGTTACACTATGCTCAGCCATAACCAAAGAAAAAAACATTCAAGTGACAAATCAAAGACAGAAGTTTACAACTGATATATGACGATTTAACTTAATGTTAATTTTCGGCACAGGGTGTTCCAAAAAGTTAAAGACCAGGTTTACCACGATATTGTTAATTACCTATGCTTTCCTTTCCAAACAAAAACATAATTTTCAAGCGTTTTTAATCGATTTATCTACCCTCTTTCTACGCCAACCAGAACCTGAGATATTGCAATGTAAGCGAGATTTTTGGTAAACTCTAAATAGATGAGTTGAGTTAGTTTAGTTTGGATTAATACATTTGAGTAGGTCATGTTAGAAAATCAATATTGTCTCAGTTATGCAGTGCTGAGGTAGCATTGTAAAAGTACATTGGAAAAGCTTAAATACGATGGTAAAAAACACATTGTTGAAAGGTGGACGCCCGAAGTTTCTGGGCAGCCAGCAAGGTCTTTGTCATGTGATGGGACACATTTGGTTTAATTATGAAGTTAAAGACTTCTTTTAGGGATCGAAGATTGAGGTTTTCTATTTTATTTGAAGTAAATATACATTATGGGGATAAACTAAGCTCAGTAAAATCACATACATTATTACTTAAGGGATATTGAGTCATTTACTGTGTAGTGGTGTATACTAGTATTGAAAATTGTAAATGAATCAATCCTTTGATTTTAAATTCATCCCCAGTTTTTAAATTAATTTACAACAAGTATTAATTATTTTGAGGAGATTCAAAAATTCTCATGCTGATGCCTGTCTAACATAGTAGATGATTTTCAAAGTGACACATCTAGTTATGACAAACTATTGACAAATTCATCAAAAACCTTTTTTGTATAAAATATTATTTGATGCAAAATAGGTGGTGTAAAAACAGATAAAACTAGTATATTATATAATGAATTATTGTACTCATTGCCTTGATAACTAACACTCTATTAGCAGCTACCACTCTACTCAATTTTGTGATGATTGTAGATGGCAGAAAAAATGAAACAACGTTTAAGACTGTTACAATTTTTGACAAATTGTCTTTCCGTCAATCTATTACCGATATTTAAGCTATTTTTAAAGCTATAGGTAAGCCAAGCAATTTGCTTTAGTTATAACGTTCTTGCATAAGTAATTTAGGGATTATAATTTTGGACGATATCGGTGCTCCGATTAAGCGTTGAAACTGTTCTCCTTGGAGTAGTAAATATTTGCACCATTTATTTTTAACCCAAATCCAAATAAAGTGAAAGTACTGTTGATAGTAAAAGATAACAATCACGGCTAACAATGGAATGTCTACTGTAAGAAGAAGGAATGCATTGGGGAGGTGTGCAGCCGGCCGTGACGATGCAGTTGGCAAGCCTGATCTGCTTTCATTTCCATCATCTTCTCTGAACGCAGCAGGATAATCCTAATCCGATACACAGATTAATTCGTATTGTGTGCTGTAGAGAAATTGTTTAATTTGCAAATATATTGTATGTTTGTAAAAAGTAACAATTTTAATACATATATAAATGTTTTAACATTAATTGTGTTGAGTTATATTTTGTCAGCTTAATATTTACCTTATTGGAGCGAAACTATCGAGAGAGGTGGAAAGAGAAAGAACATACTGTGCTTGTTGTACGCTGCATTTTCTGTTAGTTTTAAGAGTTTTATTAAATTGAATCTAGTCCTAAATTAAAGGTAAGAACATAATAATCTCTTGTAATTATTAAAAGAGGCCATCGGTCAAAAATATTGTTTGTGTAATAGTTGTGTAGGGTATTGTTTAAAAGAGTTCATTTAGCTTCTTTCAAAACACTACCTTCCGACTGTGTTTATAATAAAGAGGTCTGTATGAGAGTCAACGTCGGCGTCGGGTCGAAATACCTCGATCATTTTTAAAGCTATCGAAATGAAATTCGACAAAGTCAAGGGCCAAGCTGTCTTCCACTTAATTCTAGTGTCAAAGGTTCAAGGTACAGAATCATCGTGTTTTACTCTCTTTTATACAAAGTAACAATACGTATAGCATGTATTCTAATCGTCAAATTTCCACATCGAGGTTTTGATGAGGAAACGCCTTCTTAAGACAGAAAAAACATTTTCAAACTATGCCCTGAGTGCATATCCGCATGCTCGTGAGCACTATAACTAATAAAAAACAATTACTGTAAGTTGGTGTAATTTAGCCGTGGTCCTTACACAGAAATTATAGTTCAGGCATTTTATCTAAATACTAATCGATAAAAAAATTCAAGACATTTGGTTTGTTTTATAGCGCCGGTATCTGTGTAGTAAGTTTCAACTGTAGCAGAATGGACGACGCCTTTTCTCGATCTTTAGAATGTATGGATAACTTGACAAGAGATGTTTGTATAACTGAACATAATATCTACGAAGCAAACATTTTCTGTAGAATCAAAATGTGTATTTCTATTCAGGTTAAAAAATTGTTTTTACCGTTTGAACTGTAAAATACATTTGTTTAATCAAATATTTTTACAGTTATTAGGCCTAATCAAAAACAGAAAGACATGTTAACTTTTGGTACAAAATGTGGATATGTTTACAAAAAAAATTTACAAAAAATGTGTATAGCTCAAGTCAATCGATCTAGCAAGATAAATGTACCGTACTTAGGTTAAGGTTAATAACTGACGTACCAAGTCTAAAATTTTATACTTTCTTTAATGGTTCATATTTAGTCTCATTTAAACACGAAATGAAGCAAACTTTACCTTGCTGCTTGCGCGTACTGCTACCAACACTACAAAATCAAAATTTTAACATGGCTGCAGAAAAGTATAAAGCAGATGTGTTGTTTGACACAGAGAAGGAACAAGACAACGATAAGTTTAAAATCTCGACAACTGGATATGATCACTTTCGGAGAAAATCAAAATTCACATGTAGATCCAAACATTCCAAAAAATAAAATGTCGTCTATATATGCAGTTCTGGTCTAAAACGACTTTTTGTGTCTTATTGTATAACTATCGTCAAGTTTTGATTAAAACAAAGTTGACTAGGTTATAGATATGATCAAAATAAATCAATTTCAATTAAAATCTAAAAAAATATAGGCCTATGTTTTATATAAAACTTCTCGTATAAACTATTAGTATAAATTTGGATTCTGATCTTCAAAAATGTGATTTTAAAATATTAATTTAAAAGACTTAATAGACAAATTCGATGTGATAAACTAATTTCCTTTTGCCCCAATTTCCCTCTTAATGTTAACTCCCTTCAGTTGTTCATTTCGGTTCACTAAAAAAACTCTGTTTAAATTTAATTGTCAAGTGGAAGGGTTTCCTAATAACCTGTTCCGCATAAACTAGGACTTTTAACGAATCCTGGATATACAAAGTTGGATACACAACACATACCAAGAACAGTGTTGACTACACTCGTAACACATGTAGTGTATGTCCTTGTGTTTCAGAACCAACTCTACAACTAACGAACCAGTAGTAACGTCTACTTAACCAGATCTTCCGTTACTCTGTTATTCTCCAGTGATGATTACTAAATTACTACTTCCTCAATCAGCAGTGTATAAGATACTCGTACACAGGATGGTTTCAGGAAGTTTCTACAATACTTAAAGACCTTGTTTATCCCAAGTAGATCAGTATATTCCTATTTCCTTGTAAGCTACTAATGAACTAAATCCGAATTAAAATCAAAATTTTTACTATAATCCGAAGAAGGAAAGTTCCAATGTTTAGCATAGACAAGATGTCGGCTACTACGCCATTTCTAATAATTAACAATAATGTATCTTGTATTTAAGATATAAAAAAGATCTTGAAAATCAAGATGAAAGATTGTTTAACCAACGGCAGAAGATTGGTTCTATATAAATAAATTGCGTAATAAACTGAACGAGAAGAAACGTAATTGATTTGAGACTACATTCTAGGGTAATCCTATTCTGTGTTAACTTTTTATATAAGTTACATTTCTTGCCATTACTAAAAGAAAATTTAAATTAGAAAAATCATGTTTCAGGTCATTAAAATTATTTTTTCTCTCCTAAGTCGGTACTAGACTAAGATATAGGGCGGCATTCTGTGGGAACCTTTTTGAGCCAGTAATTACTGTTCCGCTTAAATTATAGCAAATTTAGTATAGTGTTTTTAACGTAATAGTTTAACTTCCCCTTGTATTTACATTTATGAAACTTTAATTTTTTAAGAGCAATCAGAATTTATTTTAAATTAATTATTACTAGACCACGAATATCCTATCCGTCAAAATTTGTTCAATATAATATGCATGGATATATATTTTTAGAACGCTGAATTTTGTACTACGGTTTAAAGTTATTTTTACACACGCCCAAACATAAAACTATCGAGAGTCTTTTTACACTGTGGAAATATTTTTTTTTTTTTGAAGTTTATACGTTATGAAAATTTGATTAAACTCAATCTTCAACTATCTGAAGTGCTTATTGAATTATTAGTTTTTTTTAGTATCTGCTGTTAATTTATATTAGTATTTTATGAAAATATTACATATATTTGTATGTTATTTTATTTATATGTATGTACAGTATTGATTTAGTACTGTTCATGTAGATCAAAAGAGAGGTAATGAAGTAAATTAACAAGTCATTTTTAGTTTAACCATAATATACACACAAAAACCCTTTTCCTTATAATATAATAGGTGTATAGAACAGTTTTTTTTCATAGCTCTCTACTTTTTTAGTTAGCAAAACGTCTAATAGAATACTTATAGATTTTACTTTTAAACGTTGGTAGTTCCACCTACAATTTCTGACGGATAGACAAAACAGTCTCGCAGAGTAACTAGAGCAAGATTGCAGTTGGTAACACTGGATGAAAGTTTGCAGTATAGTGAAAGTTTGATGGATCGAGAGATTGATGCGCAAATTATGGCCTAACTGAACACTTGTCAAATTTATTGCTGGCTACAAGTACATGTTTATATAGGTTACAACCTGGCTGAGTGGGAATTACATAGGCAGGTACAGTCTGGGTCGAAAATAAATATCTGTTGACTTTATCCGGACGATGACTACTCGAATTTTTTGCAAGTTGTTTAAATACACGATCACGAATTCGGCCCCAAAGCATGATCACTAAAAAATAACCTAAAATAAACATCGGTATGAATACAGCCAGGCAACTAAGCAAGCGAACGAAACAATAATAAGAATAATTTGTTATCTGAGTTCTCTCATACAATGGGTCAACTTAACCTACCCTCACTTAACCTTATATACCAAATCAACTTCTCTTTGACGCGAGGCGTAGGCTCTCGTCCTTAAAGCTTGATGCCGAATTCATACACGTCTTTCTTTCTTTCTACCTTAAAGTTTAGGACCGATTAAATTCATGTTACCCCGATTACATACGCAGACATAAAGGCTTTTTATCCGAAACATTGACCAATGTAAAACAAACCTCAAAATTTAACTAAATGGTGATTTATTTGTTTTGGAAGGGTTTAAAAAGAAGCATAGGGTTTATTTTATCAACATATCAGTCATATCAGAAAATGGAGCCCACAGCATTAATATGTTAAATTGACATTTTATTTTCATAATTCTTGGATTCCAAGTCACTTTGAATATTAGATAAGATAATATAATTATTAAATATTACCTTGTTATTTGTACGCCATGTGACTACTGCTGCTTGATTAGTTATGACGCGTTTGGGGAACGCATTCCCATTGCCAAGTAAACATTAAAAACACACTTTCAAAACACAACACTTAATCACTTTCGCATAACTTTTAAAAATATGAGCCGAACAATACTTGAGTACGCTGTACATCGTTGAAAGGACCATGTTGCAGTTCACGAAACTCGTCGTCACTAATCAAGCAACAGAAGTCACACGAGGGACAAATAAGGTACAGTAATAGTTCTATTATTACATTATCTTATCTATTAAATTGAAACGCACTACGATTAAACCATTTATTCTTCCAATTGTTATCATCTAAATGTTAATCCAGCAAACAAAATAATGGGAGTACGGTACCAAAAATAGCAGATTTTGTAAAACTTTTACTTGTTTAATATAATAGAGTTATTGAAAAAACCTACATTGCATGCCTTTGAGGACGATTTTTGTATAGCTTTTCACTTTCAACATTTTTTCCGATTACTCTCTTGGCTTATCTTTAGCCAGCGTACAAAATAATTAGAGTACCAAAAATAACAGTTTTTGTAAAATTGTTACTTGTTTAACTATAACATTTATTCAAAGAAACCTACAATGCATGCCTTTGACGACGTTTTTTGTATAGCTTTTCACTGTCAAATTTTTGTTCCGATTACTCTTCTGAATCATCTTTAACGGTTTAGCCAGCGTATAAAATAATAGGGGTACCAAAAATAGCAGATTTGTTTAGTTGTTACTTGTTTTGCCACTTTTGTCTAACTCGAGCGGTTATTGAAAGAAACCCACAATACGAAACCCTCGAGGAAGTTTTTATACGTCTTTTCACTGTCAAAATTGCTTCCGCTTACTCTTTTGGCTTATCTTTAATGGGTTAGCCAGCGTAAGACATAAAAGTAGGGTTTCACAAAGAATTTCACAATTCAAATTACTGCTGAATTCAAATTTTTAATAGTGAGACCACAGATAAACAATAAACGAAATGTCTAACTGGAATAAGAAAAACTACTGTTCAGTATTGCCAAGTTGAACGGCTACTCCACAGAGAGTAGACGACTCCCATTCACCTTCTCCTTTATCCATCACCGTTTGACAATATTTCTCAGGTACTGAAAACATAATACATACTAAGTATAGTGTTGTCTTGATAATTTACTACACCTCTTGACATGCCAGTGGGCTCTCTGGATCTTTTCTCTGTGGCGCGACCAGCGGGGATTAGTCACTTTCAGCGAAGCAATTTTGTGATTTTACATTTCAAAAGTACATTCTTCAGAAATAAAATTATTATTGTTTTGCTATTTTTGTTGTTTGAATCATCAGAGGTAATTTTTACCAAACAAATTATCCTTCTTTTATGGATTAAAACATTTAATAATACAACCCTTGAACTACAATTTTAAACGTGTATATGTCCAAAAATATTACATTTAGGTTTTGCATATTGCCAGGAAATTAGAACCCAAATTAGCTAAGCGCCGAGTTTACACTTTTAGCTATGCAGGGCGATTGATGTGTGTCAGCTGTTTCTCTTAAAATCTATAAGAGCTATTAAAAAAAGTTAAATAGTAACTCTCCTGGATAGTTCTGTTTAATTTGGTATCTTTGAAATTTATCTTAACCGTCATTTTCAAATGGCAGCCAACTTGAGAATTTCTTATAGAACACCCTATATTTTATGATGATTAAACAGAACTAAAAGTCCAGGGCAGTTAACTATTTTAACTTTTTTTAATAGCTCTTATAGATTTCAAGAGAAACAGCTGACACAGTTATCATCGTATATAGTGTAACCTTGTGAGTAAATCCACCTTTACTTCAGGCGTTAACTCCTGATGATTTCTCCGGGTAGTTAACCTCTAAACATATCCTGCACAGAGAGAACCGTTGGTCGAGGTTTCGGCGGTGACCATAGCGGAAGTGATGTGCCGGCAACCAGACAGACCGACTCAGCAAATTGTCTACTTCCGCCGTAGACGCAGCTAAATTGTAAATGAATGTTCTCAGATTTCACCGCAGATCTGTCAAATTGATCTTCCTAAACATCAGGTTACTGATCTTCAGTTTAATGTTTTCTAAATGCATTACAATTTACTACTATTGACCGCATACATAATAAATACTGTATAAGAATTTTCAATTAAATCAGTTACCCGACCTTAACGTATTACGTTATAATTATATGTTGCGTGTAACTAATCATGTTAATAAAAACTCCAAAATATAACCCATAACAATGCATCAGCTTCTAAAATACTTCCGTGAGTTCCGTGTTATAATATACTAACCAGCAAACCAATTACGATAACAGTGTCGGGACGGTTCCCAAACACCACATTCAGAGCCAGAAAACCTATCTTGCATTCCTTTTCATCCAAAAATGGGTACATAAGTGCCTTTAAACATCACACCGATTTTTTGGACATTTTATTTGAAGTACTTTCGAAAATAGAAGGGGGATGTAGTGCGAGCTTCTGATTCCAGACTAACGACCAGGATGTAAACTCGCTTGTCCACTGCGAGCGAAGCAAAACAGTCCATAATCCTAGGCCGCAA